>JAJFZO010000229.1:5667500-5677500 GCA_021397835.1 Moringa oleifera
CCGCCAATCAGCTTCCTTGCGCCTTATGGGTTTACTCGCTTGTTGACCCACACGCATGTCACACTCCTTGGTCCGTGTTTCAAGACGGGTCGAATAGGGAGCCTGCTGGCCAAGGTCAGGAGCGCATTACCAGCCACAATCTTGACAACAACGTCTCCGCTAGCGTATCAAAGGCTCAGGCTTAAACAGTTCCACATCCGACCGAGGTGCATCACCAGCCCTTATCCGCTTCCCTCCCAATAATTTTAAGCACTCTTTGACTCTTTTTTCGAAGTCCTTTTCATCTTTCCCTCGTGGCACTTGTTCACTATCAATCTCTCGCCCGTATTTAGCCTTGGACGAAATTTATCGCCCTATTAGGGCTGCATTCCCAAACAACCCAACTCGTCGACAGCGCCTCATGGTACAACAGGGTCCGAGCGAGACAGGGCTCTCACCCTCTCTGGTGCCCCTTTCTAGGGGACGTGGCCCCGGTCCGTCACTGAGGACGCTTCTCCATACTACAATTTGGGCGCCAAGGGCGCACGATTTTCAAGCTGGGCTTTTCCCGGTTCACTCACCGTTACTAAGGGAATCCTTCTTAGTTTCCTTTCCTCTGCTTATTGATATGCTTAAACTCAGCGGGTGGTCTTGCCTGACCTAGCGTCGCATCGTGATCAATCGATTATTAGGTCCGTGAGCTGCGAGCGAGCGATGCGCACACGAGGGAGCACGAGGCTTTCTCTACCATCGCTAAACCGTGATGCGGCGTCGCTTGAGGCTATTTTTTAGGCCAATAAAGGTGCACGGGAGGCCAACGTCTACCCCTGCGATGGTCCTTCCCCTCCCTGAAGGGATGCCGGGCAGTCGGGGGCGACAGTGCTTGACACCAAGGCAGACATGCCCTTAGCCCGATGGCTTCGGGCGTAACTTGCGCTCAAAGACTCGGTGGTTCACGGGGTTCTGCAATTCACACCAAGTATCGCATTTTACTATGTTTTGCATCGATGCGAGAGCTGAGATATCCGTTCTCGAGAGTCATTTTAGACTCGTCTAGGGATGACACGACCGCCAATCGCGCACCGAGATCGGGGCAACTGGGGTGTGCTTTTTCATTCGAGTTCCTTGGCGCATCCCACGTTGTGGGTTTTGTTATTACGCGTAACAAGGGGCTTGGGCGCGAGCCTGTGCACCTTTGCTGCACGAGGTGGGATGAGGGGCTCGAGAGCCCTCCGCCCCGCCGGTGTGTTTATAACGTGTTCGCAGGTCATTTTATTGAGCGAGTTTTCGACAACGATCCTTCCACAGGTTCACCTATGACCGCCAGCCTTGCACTGAGATCGGGGCAATTAGGGCATGCTTTTTCATTCGAGTTCCTTAGCGCATCCCGCACTGTGGGTTTTGTTATTGCACGCGACGAGGGGCTTGGAGGTGAGCCTGCACACCCTTGCCGCGCGATGAGGGACGTCGAGCTCCAGAGCCCTTTGCCCCGCCGGTGTGTTTACAACATGTTCATGGGTCGTTTCATTGAGCGAGTGTTGGACAATGATCCTTCCGTAGGTTCACCTACGAAAACCTTGTTATGACTTTTCCTTCCTCTAAATGATAAGGTTCAGTGGACTTCTCGCGACGTCGCGAGCGGCGAGCCGCCCATGTCGCTGCGATCTGAACACTTCACCAGACCATTCAATCGGTAGGAGCGATAGGCGATGTGTACAAAGGGCAGGGATGTAGTCAACGCAAGCTGATGACTCGCACTTACTAGGAATTCCTCGTTGAAGACCAACAATTGCAATGATCTATCCCCATCACAATGAAATTTCAAAGATTACCTTGGCCTATCGGCCAAGGCTATAAAGTCATTGAATACATCAGTGTAGCGCGCGTGCGACCTAAAACATCTAAGGGCATCACAGATTTGTTATTGCCTCAAACTTCCTTGGCCTAAGTGGCCATAGTCCCTTTAAGAAGCCTACCGTGGAGGGCCATCTCCACGTAGCTAGTTAGCAGGTTGAGGTCTCGTTTGTTAACGAAATTAACCAGACAAATCACTCCACCAACTAAGAACGACCATGCACCACCACGCATAGGATCAAGAAAGCTCTCAGTTTGTCAATCCTTACTATGTCTAGACCTGGTAAGGTTCCTCGTGTTGAGTTAAATTAAGCCGCAGACTCCGCTCTTGGTGGTGCCCTTCCATCAATTCCTTTAAGTTTCAGCCTTGCAACCATACTCCCCCCGGAATCCAAAGACTTTGATTTCTCATAAGGTGCCGACGGAGTCCTAAAAGCAACATCCGCTGATCCCTGGTCGGCATCGTTATGGTTGAGACTAGGATGGTATCTGATCATCTTTGAGCCCTCAACTTTCGTTCTTGATTAATGAAAACATCCTTGGCAAATGCTTTCGCAGTTGTTCCTCTTTCATAAATCCTAGAATTTTACCTCTGACTATGAAATATGAATACCCTCGACTGTCTCTGTTAATCATTACTCTGATCCCGAAGGCCACCAGAATAGGATCAAAATCCTATGGTGTTATCCCATAGTAATGTAATCAGAGGGTAGGCTTGCTTTGAGCACTCGAATTTCTTCAAAGTAACAGCACCGAAGGCACGATCTGACCAATTAAGGCCAGGAGCGCATCGCCGGTGGTAGGGATGAGCCAATTGGTGCACACCGTAGGCGGACCGGTCGACCCATCCCAAGGTCCAACTATGAGCTTTTTAACTGCAACAACTTAAATATATGCTATTAGAGCTAGAATTACCGTGGCTGCTGGCACCAGACTTGCCCTCCAATGCATCCTCCTTAAGGGATTTAGATTGTACTCATTCTAATTACCAAACTCAAAGAGCTCGGTATTGTTATTTATTGTCACTACCTCCCCATGTGACGATTGGGTAATTTGCGCGCCTGCTGCCTTCCTTGGGTGTGGTAGTCATTTTGCAGGCTCCCTCTCCGGAATCGAACCCTAATTCTTCGTCACCCATCACAACCATAATGGGTATCACACTGTCTATTGCGGGATCAGCGTAACCCCAGTGCGATGGTGCTAAGTGCATCAACCTAGCCAGCCCAACTTTTTAAGCCCACGCCAAGCGAAGAAGAAGAGATAACAATGTAAAAGCAAAGTAAGGAGACAGTATTACGAGAATTCTTTCTCAACCTTTATTCAAAATAAAGGAACTCTTTACAAAAGAAGGGTCTTCCTCTAAGAGTACCCAAAGCCTCTCGCTACCCACACACTTGAGTTTGTATTACTCAATGTCTTTACAACTGAACCCAAACCCCTTTTTTATACTAGTTGAGGAATGTCCTACTCAAACACTCTCTCTTAGATATCCCATGTTATTCGGATAGGCCACCCAATCTTGGTCATGAATCTTTTATCCTATTGAGGCTTATCTTCAAAGTTTAGATAGCATCCTCCTCCTACAAGGATTCTCCATGAGTCAAGGATCTTCGAATAGCATCCTTCTCCCGTGAGGACTCTTCATGAATCAAGGATATTTGGATAGCATCCTCTTCCCGGAAGGACTCTCCATTTGGATAGCATCCTTCTCCTGCAAGGACTCTCCATGAGTCAAGGATATTTGGATAGCATCCTTCTCTTGCAAGGACTCTCCTTGAGTCAAGGATCTCATCTCCTTTGAAGTCTTCTCCAAGCCTTCTTATCTGCTTTCAATCGGTTTGGATATGCTTGAGGAGGTGGTTCCCATTCAGAACTCTTCTCGAGCCTTATCTCACTTGGCTTTCAAGATAAACATCTTTTTCTTATCCTTCTATCGCCTTGATCCTCCTCTAGCCAATAGCCATATCTTTTCTTTGTGGAATATCTTCACTTGCTGGACTTTCCATCCATGTCAAGTTGGGTTCCCAAAATTCGCCTTGTGCTCCCGTCGCTGGACATATTCGCACCACTATGTGTTAGTGCTTGCTTGAGGCATCTCTGTTGCTTTCCCCTTAAGCGGGCTTGTGGGTCTATTTGCGTGCTTCATCCCTTGCTCCATAACATTCCTAGCTCTTAGTGTATCTCGCCACTATGAGTGTGAAACTCGATTTGTCACCAAGTCTCTCGCATTCGTTCCCATATCTAACTCAAGAGTTTTTGCCTTGCTAGCGTGGTCCTTCACACTTATAGGTTTGGGCATGGAGCAAGACTCACCATGCCTATGCCTTAGTAGTCAGATTCAAGGGTCTGACAAATCACCCCACCAGAAGAACCCAATGCCCCTGTCGGCTTATTATTGTGGTACGCCTTGATCTTGTCCTCGAATTGCCACAATGTGGTATCTTTTTCCCAACTTGCATCCACCTCACTGGTGCCTTTCCACTGGACTAAGTAGTATGTCCTCTGATTCATCTTACTATAGCGCTCCTTTCAGTGATCAAGGATCTTCTCTATTTCCTTGTCAAATTAAACTCGAGTTGCCGGTGGTGCACACTTAGCCTGCTTGTGTCTGCAATCGGCATCTTCCTGAAACTCTTTGAGGAAGCTCACGTGGAATGTTGGGTGCATCCTCAGATGTTGTGGTAGCTTCAACCCATAAGCTACTGCTCCAAATTTCTTCCCGATCATATGATCAACATTCCTCCTTGAAAGCAATGTCTTGGGGAGTTCCGATGGCATCCTGCTATTGAATTCCCTCAACACTTCAGCATTCTCGTTAGGTACCTCCACCACCTGATCTAGTTTTGCCTCAAATAGTGCTGCCAGCATCATCACTTCACATTTTTGCAGTTCTAACTTAAACTGCTTTACAGATTGCAACCTGATCTGCTTCTTTTTACCGAAAGCTCCCTTGCTGCTTCGATTCTGATTAGGCTCGGGGCTCGCTCATTAGCCACGAGTAATCCACCTAAGTGGGGCATCATCAATGCCTTGGCTTGTTTGAAGAATTCTAGACCCAAGATAACATCGAAGTCATCTAACTGAGTTATCATGAAGTTGGATGTACCTTTCCATTCACCTACTTCAAGGGTCATAGTGGCAGCTCCGCATACTGCCTTTACCTCAGCATTCGCTGCTTTGAACTTGACCGAGGCTGGAGAAAGCTTAAGCCCGAGCTTTCCCACTTCTCTTTCCGTTGTGAAATTATTGGTAGCTCCCGTATCCAACATTGCCATTACATCCTTCCTGTTTACCTTCATCAGGACATAGATCAACCCTTTCTGCAAGTTCTTGGGTGTGATCGCATTCAGCAATTGGATTGGGTTCGCCTGAGTTATGGCATTTTCTTCCTCTTCCTCGGGGGATTCCTTTGCTGCCATGAGCGCCACTAATTCTCCTTGAGTGGACAGTCACGTGCTCGATGTGGCCCATTGCATAAGAAGTAACCCCCTTGGTCCACATTTTTTCCCTTACCCTTCGAAAGGAATGAGCTCCGAGGCTTGCTGGACTCGGCATTCTTTTTTTTTCTTGCCCTTGCCATTAGGCTTTTTCATCTCTTTTCTAGCCTCCCCTCGTTTCTCACCTTTTTCGAAAGCATCACCTACATACTTGAAATCCACGAAGCTATCTGCCATGGAAAATGCTAGGGGCAAGTCTTTGACACCTTGCCGCCTTAGTTCTGCTTGAGCCCACGGCTGCAAGCCCGATAGGAAGTTAAACAACCTATCCTCCTCCAACATGTTTTTGATGTCTAACACCAGGGAACTAAACTCCCTCACAAAGTCGCGCACTGAGCCCATCTGTTTCGAGCGCTTCAGTTGTTCCCTAGCCATGAATGAAGTGTTACATAGCAGGAATTGCTCCTTCAATTCCTTTTTGAGTGCCTCCCACGAATCAATGCTAGGTCTTCCCATGATAGCATCATCCCACATACGGGTGCGCCACCACAACTTAGCATCACTAGATAAGTATATGGATGTGATCATTACCTGGTCGTTTATGGGCACTCGAGCAGCTTTGAAATACTACTCCATATCCCACAAGAAGTTCTCCAACTCCTTGGCGTTCCTCTGTCCAGAGAACAGCTTTAGTTCTAGCATATTCAACTTAGCCACAGTAGAGTTTGCTCCTACTGTTGATGTATGGGCAGCCCTTTTCAGCAACACGATCTCGGTTTCATGGCTCCTTACAATCTCCTTGAGGTTTTCGATGTCTTCTACCATTGAGGATTATCGCTGGGCAATTGTCTCCATCAACTTTGCCAATGTGCATGTTGACCCCTCCGATGATGCACCAACGATCTCTTCCAACCGAGCGACACGCTCTCGCATCGACTCAGGCCCTCCTGGCATAGGGCCTTGAAAGTGATAAGATCAACCACAAGTTCAAGAAAGAGGTGATTGAAACCACGATATGATACCAAATTGTCACACCGTATGTTGCCAGATCAACGCAACCCTAGTGTGATGGCGCTATGTGCATCCACCTAGCCAGTCCAACTTTCTACGCCCACATCAAGCGACGAAGAAGAGATAAAAATGTAAAAGAAAAGTAAGGAGATAGTATCACGAGAACTCTTTCTTAACCTTTATTCAAAATAAAAGAACTATTTACAAAAGAATGGTCTCTCTCTAAGAGTACCCAAAGCCTCTAGCTACTCACACACTTGAGTTTGTATTACTCAATGTCTTTACAACTGAACCCAAGCCCTCTTTTTATACTAGTTGAGGAGTGTCCCACTCAAACACTGCCTCTTAGTTATCTACATTTTTCGAATAGGCCACCCAATCTTGATCACGAATCGTTATCTCATTGAGGCTTATCTTCAAAGTTTGGATAGCATCCTTCTCTCGCAAGGACTCTCCTTGAGTCAAGGATCTCATCTCCTTTGAAGCCTTCCCTAAGCCTTCTTATCCACTTTCAACCGGCTTGGATAGGCTTGAGGAGATGGTTTTCGTTCAGGACTCTTTTGGAGCCTTATCTCCCTTGGCTTTCGAGATAGACATCTCTTTCTTATCCTTATATCGCATTGATCCTTCGCTAGCCAATAGCCATATCCTTTCTTTGTGGAATATCTTTGCATGCTGGACTTTTCATCCATGCCAAGCTGGGCTCTTGGATTCTGCCCTGTGTTCCCCTCATTGGACATATTTGTACCACTGTGTGCTGGTGCTTGCTTGAGGCATCTCTACCGCTTTCCCCTTAAATGGGCTTATGGGTCTATTTGTGTGCTTCATACCTCACTCCACAACGTTCTTAACTCACTAGAAAATCTTGCCACTGTAAGTATGAAACCCGATTTCTCACCAAGTCTCCCGCATTCATTTTCATATCAAACTCATGCGTTTTTGCCTTGCTAGCGTGGTCCTCCACACTTGTAGGTCCGAGCATGGAGCATGACTTGCCATGCCTATGCCTTCATACTTAGATTCGAGGATTTAACAATAGGCAACTATCCTACCATTGGAAGTTGATAAGGTGAAAATTTGAATGATGCGTCATCGGCACGATAGCCTTGCGATCCGTCGAGTTATCATGAATCATTAGAGCAACGAGAGAAGCCCGTGTCGACCTTTTATCTAATAAATGCGCCCCTTCCAAAAGTTAGGGTTGTTGCACATATTAACACTAGAATTACTATGATTATCCAAGTAGTAGGTGCCATCAAACAAACTATAACTGATTTAATAAGCCATTCACAGTTTCATAGTCTGAATTAGCTCATACTTACACATGCATGGATTAATCTTTGAGAGAAGCATATGACTACTGGCGAGATCAAGTAGGTAGCATATTTCAAGACACCCGCCAACTAAGACCAAAGTGTGCCACAAGGCTCGCTGAGGCCAAAGCTGTCGCGGTCATCGTTCAAAATTGATGGGATGTGGGACAAATGCTTTCGCTTGGACAGGCAGAGGCCAAAGCCACTCCTGTCGTAACACTTTTCGCACCCGAGGGGATGATCGAGCTCCCGTGTGCCAAAGCAGCCGCACGCTGAAGCAAGCCACGCTTGGAACACGAGGCCTGGCTTAGGTCCCATGCCCATAAGGGACATGGTGTAAAGACAGCTGACTCAAATCATCGAATTTTGTTTGTGAAGGCATGTGACACAAGGTCCCGATGTTACCCATGAAAAGCTAATGTATGGCTCAGGGTCAAGCTTGAAGCGACGTGCTAGCCAATAGTTTGATGTGGGAGCATGGAGCCTGCCAACGCGCATGACTAGATCACCACTCACATGCCGCACGTACAGATGGGCAGTAACAACACCAAACAAGCTGCAAGCTGACGAGCGAAAGGCCCATCGATCATGCAGGTCATCAAGTGCCACCGCACCCAAGCCGCTAAGCGCGAAATTGTTTCAATAACGAGGGACGATTCTTCAATGCCAAGGGACCGTCGATGAGGCCTTGGTAGCAAGGGTGTCACATGGTGCCCAGGCTGGTCGTGTGGCTCGCTCGATGCTAACGATCGACGATCATGTCATTGATAGCGCTGCGCAACGAGCTCGCCCTGGCAAGCTTGAGAGTCAGGATCCAACCCCATTTCCGTCGCCTGGGGCCTGCGACGAAGCACTCTGCATGCTCAAAATTCCCCCCAGCGATTTGGCCCTCGCATAACCTGCATCATTGTTAGCTTTGCCGCCTACACGGTCATGCTTGTCTAGCCACATCCCAGCTCATTATCCCATAATTTTTCTCATTTTGTTGCCCAAAATTTAGTGGATTTCATTTCTTACGTTTTCCCCACTCTGTGGGCTACTGATAGGGCATCCCACGCTCTTCGATTGACGTTATCGGTTGCGTGCCTACCAGCAGTGGTGGCCACCACAGCCACGCACCATCGGCTGGACAGGCAAGGCAGCAAGCCGCCCTACCCATGCCATTCATGTTGGGTTCCCCAAGTGCAGCGCCTGCACATGTGGGATGGGTAGGGGGAGCACGCATGGCCCGTTGGCACCAAGGAAGCTTGGAAACATCAATATATGTGGGACATCATAATGGGTCTAAAAAGTTATTTACTTGGAATTTTGAGCTGAAATTTTGTACATAAATGGAGAATAATCATATCTACTACTAAAAAAGATTTTGAGTTTTTTTGGGCATTAAATTTTTTTAATCAATTTTCTACAGCTGAAAATTGAAAAAATCGTCAAAAATATCTCGTGAGTCGAAATGATCCCAAACGTCAGGGCAGACTCCTAATGGATTACATGATTTATTTGAGCCATTTTGGGACCAATTCCATGATGAAAAGACTGTTAATTCAAACCAATTTCGCAACTAGGCATTGCGGCCAACAGGCTGCGGCAGCTGTGCCTTTGCCTGGCCCAAGGTGCATGCTGGCCGCCTTCTCCAGTGAACTTCCAGCCACCCCATGGCTACCCTCAGGTCCATCACAGCCAGGGGACACAGCCAAGCCCTGCTTGCCCATGAAATCAACACCCACAGCATGTGACGAGCCTCACAGCATGCTCGCGGCTGCCTCTCGTGGGGCGCCCCTGGCAATGCTGGCGTCGTGCCTGCTGGCGACTACTATGGCACCCCTGGCTCACACGCTAAGCACCATGTTGAGGGCAGGGACGGAGGTGCTGGCTTGCGATAGGTGCCCATGGCCTGGCTAGCGCGCCCATCGCTGTCGCACACTAGGCAAGCAGCCCATGCCATGCTTGCTTGGGGCTGCCGAGGCATGTCTCCCTTGCCCAGGGTCTGTGCCTTGTGGCCCCGATAGCTCGCTCGCTCGGCACCATGTTGATGGGTAAAGACAAGGGGGCTGGCTCGCGTTGGGTGACCGTGGCTTGGTTGGCGCGTCCATCGCTGCCACACGCTGGGCAAGCAACCCATGTCGTGCCTGCTGGGGGTTGTCGAGGCATGCCTCCCATGCCCAAGGTCTGTGTGATGCGGCAACCCTCGCTCGCTCACTGGGCACTAAGTCGAGGGGCAAGGAAGAGGGGTTGGCTCGAGATGGGAGCCGATTGCTTGGCTGGCGCACCCACCGCTGCCGCACGCTAGGTAAGCAGCCCATGCCGTGCCTGCTAGGGGCTGCCGAGGTGTGCCTCCGATGCGCAATGACCGTGCAACATGGCTTCCCTAGCTTCCTAGCTGGGCGCTACGTTGAGGGTCGAGGA
>JAJFZO010000229.1:5682500-5707500 GCA_021397835.1 Moringa oleifera
TTTGAGCTGAAATTTTGTACATAAATGGAGAATAATCATATCTACCATCAAAAAAAATTTCAGAATTTTCTAGGCACTAAATTTTTTTAATGAATTTTCTACAGTTGAAAATTGAAAAATCATCAAAAATAGCCCATGTGTCGAAATGATCCCAAACTTCAGGGTAGACTCCTCATGAACTACACGATTCATTTGAGTCATTTCAGGACCAATTCCGTGATGAAAAGACCGTCAAATTCACACTTATTTCATAACTGGGCATCGTGGCCAGCAGGTTGGGGTAGCTGTGCCTCTGCTTGGCCTTGGGTGCATGCTGGCTGCCCTGTCCAACTCCCCTCTAGCCACCCCATGGCTGCCCTATGGGTCCATCACAGCCAGGGCACATAGCCAAGCCCGACTTGCCCATGAAATCAACGCCCATAGCATGTGCCGAGCCTCACAGGATGCTCGCGGCTGGCTCACGTGGGGAGCCCCTGGAAAGGCTGGCATCGTGCCAGCTGGGGACTGCTGTGGCACCCTTGGCTCGCACGCAAGGCACCATGTCGAGGGGCAGGGACGAGGGGGCTGGCTCGCAATAAGCGCCCGTGGCCTGGCTGGCGCGCCCACCGCTGCCGCACGCTGGGCAAGTAGCCAATTGCGTGCCTGTTGGGGGCTGTCAAGGCATGCCTCCCATTCCTAGGGTCCATGCAACGCGGCTTCCCTGGCTCGCTCGCTAGACACCATGTCGAGGGGCAAGGACGAGGGGGCTAGCTCACGATGGGCGCTAGTGGCTTGGCTGGCATGCCCACCGCTGTAGCACGCTGGGCACTTGGTCCATGTGGTGCCTCCTGGGCGCTGCCAATGAGCACCTCCGGTGCCCAGGGTCCAGCCTACGCGGCTTCCCTGGCACGCTTGCTGGGCACCATGTCGAGGGGTAGGAACGAGGGGGCTAGCTCGCGATAGGTGCCTGTGGCCTCACTAGCGTGCGCACCACTGCCGCATGCTGGGCATGCAGCCCATGCCGTACCTGGTGGGGGCTGCCAAGGCATGCCTCCCGTGCCCAAAGTCCGTGTGACGTGGCTTCCCAGGCTCAGTCGCTGGGCACTATGTCGAAAGGCTGGCCCGTGTTGGGCACCCGTAGCCTGGCTGGCGCACCCACCGCTGTCACACGCTGGGCAAGGTGCCCATGCTGTGGCTGCTGGGGCTGCCAAGCCATGCCTCCCTTGCCTAAGGTCAATGTGACGCGGCTCCCCTAGCTTGCTCATTGGGCATTATGTCGAGGGACATGTAGGAAAGGGCTTGCTCGCGATGGGCGCCCATGGCCTGGCTGCCACACACTGGGCAAGCAGCCCATGCGATGCCTACTGGGGGCTGCAGAGGCAGGCCTCCCATGCCTCAGGTCTGTACGATGCGGCTCCCCTGCCTCACCTGTTGGGAACTATGTCAAGGCTCGGGGACAAGGGGGCTGGCTTGCATTAGGCACCACTGGCCTGGCTGGCTCGCCCAACGCTGTCGCACACTGGGCACTTGGGCCATGCCGTGCCAGCTGGGGGCTGCCAAGGCATGCCTTCTGTGCCAAGGTTCCGTGCGATGCGGCTCCCTTGGCTCGCTTATTGGGCACTATGTCGAGGGGCTGGCTCCTGATGGGTGCCCGTGGCCTGGCTGGCATGCCCATCACTGCAACTCGTTGGGTAGGCAGCCCATGTAATTTCTATTGGGGGCTGCCAAGGGATGCCAAGGGTTTGTGCGACGCGACTCCCTTGGCTTGTTTGCTGTGCACTTTGTCGAGGGGCTGGCTCACAATGGGCGCTCGTGGCCTACCTCGCACGCCCACTGCTGTTTCACGCTGGGAAGAAGTCCATGCTGTGCCTGCAGGGGGCTGCCGAGGCATGCCTGCCATGCCCAGGGTCCGTGCAACATGGCTCCCCTGGCTCACTCAATAGGTACTATGTCGAGAGGGAGGGACAAGGGGGCTGGCTCGCGATGGGCGCCCGTGGCCTGGCTGGCACGCCACCGCTGCCACACGTAGGGCAAGCAGCCCATGCCGTGCCTGCTGGGGCTGCCGAGGCATGCCTCCCGTGCCCAGTGTCCATGCGACACGGCTCCTTTAGCTCGCTCGCTAGGCACTTCGTCAAGGATCGAGGACGAGTGGGCAGGCTCGCGATTGGAGACACTAGCCTTGTTGACACGCCCACCAATGCCACACGTTGGCATTGTCTGCCTAGTATCTGCCTCTCGTACCTAGTGTCCACGCGACGCGGCTCCCTTAGCTTGCTCCCTGGCCACTATGTTGAGGGGTTGGCTCGTGATTTACGCCCGTGGCCTAGGTGGCGCGTCCACCACTATCGCATATTGGGCAAGCAGCCCATGGCGTTCCTTCTGGGGGTAGCCGAGGCATGCCTCCTGTTCCCATGGTCTGTGTGACGCGGCTCACCCCCCTCGCTTGCTGGGCACCATGTCAAGGGGCAAGGTTGAGGGGGCTGGCTCTCGATGGGTGCCCTTTGCCTGGCTAGCGTGCCCACCGCTGCCACACGTTGGCCTTGTCTGCTGGGGGCTGCTGAGGCGTGCCTCCCGTGCCTAGGGTCTGTGCGATACGGCTCCCCTGGCTCACTCACTATGCATAATGCAAGGGGTTGGCTCATGATGGGCACCCGTAGCGTCGCTGGTGCACCCACCTTAGCTGCACGTTGGGTAAGTAGCCCATGTCATGCCTGCTAGGGGCTGCCGAGGCATGCCTCCCACGCCTAAGGTCCATGCGACGCGGCTCCCTTGGCTCACTCACTGGCTACAATGTCGAGGGGCTAACTCACTAGTGCACCCACTGCTGCGGCCCACTGGGCAAGTAGCCCATGCCGTGCCTTGTGGGGGTTGTCGAGGCATGCCACCATTGCCCAGGGTCCGTGCAACGTGGCTGCCCTGGCTCGCTCGCTGGCCACTATGTCAAGGGGCAGGGACGAAGAGGTTGGCTCGCGATGGGCGCTTGTGGCCAGGCTAGCGCACCCATCACTACCGCTCGCTGGGCAAGTTGTCCATGCCATGCCTGTTGGGGGCTACCGAGGCATGCCTCTTGTTCCCAGGGTCCATGTAACTTGGCTCCCTTGGCTCACTCACTGGGCACTACGTCAACGGACTGGCTCGTGATGGGCGGCCATGGCCTGGCTGGTGCGCCCACCGCTGCTGCACGTTAGGCATGTAGCCCACGCCATGTCTCGTAGGTGCTGCCGAGGCAAGCTTCCCATACCCAAGGTCCATGCGATGCAGCTCCCCTGGCTCGCTCACTGGGCACTTTTTCGAGGGCTAGTGACAAGGGGGCAGGCTCGTGATAAGCGCCACTGGCCTGCCTTGCGCGCCCACCGCTACCTCATGCTAGGCAGAGGGCCCATGCTGTATCTGCTGGGGGCTGCCGAGGTGTGCCTCCCGTTTCGAGGGTCTGTGTGATGCGGCTCCCCTGGCTCGCTCGCTGTGCATTACGTCTAGGGGCTGGCTCACAATGGACACCCATAGCTTGGCTGGTGTGCCCACTGCAGCCGCACGCTGGGCAAGTAGCCCATGCCATGCCTGCTGGGGGCTACTAAGGCGTGCCTCTCGTTCTGAGAGTCCGTGTGATGCGGCTCCCCTGGCTAGCTCGTTGTGCACTATGTCAAGGGGCTGGCTCATAATGGGTGCCCATAGCCTGGCTGGTGTGCCCACTACAGCCGCACGTTGGGCAAGTAGCCCATGCCATGCCTGCTGGGGGCTGCCGAGGCATGCCCCCCATGCCCAGGGTCCATGCGACGTGGCTCCCTTGGCTCGCTCGCTGGCTACAATGTCGATGGGCTAGCTCGCGATGGACGACCGTGGCCCTAATGGTTAGCCCATGCCGTGCTTGATTGGTGCTGTCAAGGCATGCCTCCCGTGCCCAGGGTCCATGCAACGCGGCTCCCCTGGCTCGATCATTGGGCTCTATGTCGAGGGGTTGGCTCACGATAAGCGCTTGTGGCCTGGCTGGCGCGCTCACTGCTGCAGCACGTTAGGCAAGCAGGCCATGCCGTGCCTGCTGGGGGCTGCCTAGGCATGGCTCTTGTGCCCAGGGTCCATGCGACACGGCACTCCTAGCTCGTTAGCTGGGCACCAAGTCAAGGGGCAGGGATGAGGGGGCTGGCACACGATGTGCGTTAGTGGCCTGGGTGGCGCCCACTGCTGCCGCAAGCTAGGCACTTGTCCCATGTCGTGCCTGCTGGGGGCTGCCGACGCATGCCTCCGGTGCCCAGGGTCCATGTGATGTGGCTTCCCTGGCTGGCTCGCTGGGCACTACGTCGAGGGACAGGGACGACAGGGTTGACTAGCGATGGGCGCCCATGGTTGGGCTGGCACGCCCACCGCTGCGCCACGCATGGCAAGCTGCCCATGCCGTGCCTACTGGCGACTGTCAAGGCATGCCTCCCGTAGCTAGGGTTCGTGCGACGCGGCCCTCTTGGCTCTCTCTCAGAGCACTATGTTACGGGGCTGGCTCGTTATGGGCGCCCGTGGCCTGGTTGGCATGCCCACCGCTGTCGCACGTTGGGCGAGCAGCCCATGGCGTTTTGCTTGGGGGCTGCCAAGGCGTGCCACCCGTTCCCAATGTCCTAGCGATGCGGCTCCCCTAGCTCGCTCGCTGGGCACTATACTGAGGGACAGGGATGAGGGGGCAGGCTCGCGATGGGCGCCACTAGCCTAGCTAGCGCACCCATTGCTGCTGTACGCTAGGCAAGCAGCCCATGTCGTGCCTGGTGGGGGCTGCTGCGGCATGCCTCCCTTGCCCAATGTCTGTGCGACATGGCTCCCCTGGCTCGCTCGGTGGACAATACGTCATGGGGAAGGGACGAGGGGCCTGGCTCGCAATTGGCGTCCTTTGCCTGGCTATCGCGCCCACTGTAGCCGCACGCTGGGCAAAGTACCCATGCCATTCCTGCTGGGGGGCTGTTGAGGCATGCCTCTCGTGCCCGACGTTCATGCAATGCGGCTCCCCTAGCTCACTTACTGTGCACTATGTCATGGAGCCGGCTCACGATGGGATCCCGTAGCTTGGCTGGCGCACCAACTGCTGTTGCACGTTGGGCAAGGAGCCCATGCCGTGCCTCTTGAGCGCTACCGAGGCATGCCTCCCATGCCCAAGGTCCGTGCGATGCGACTCCCCTGGCTCACTCGCTAGGCACTATGTCAATGGGTAGGCACGAGGGGGTAGGCTCGTGATAAGCGCCATTGGCCTGGCTGGCGTGCCCATTACTACCGAACGCTGGGCAAGCAACCATGCCGTGTCTGCTGAAAGCTGCCAAGGCGTGCCTCTCGTACCTAGAGTCCGTGCGATGCGACTCCCCTGGCTCGCTCTGTGGGCACTATGTCGAGGGCCTGGCTGGCTCGCGATGGGCGTCCGTGGCCTGGCTTATGTGCCCACCGCAAACGCATGCTGGGCAAGCCGCCATTATCGTGCCTGCTTGGGGCTACCAAGGCATGCCTCCCATGCCTTGGATCCATGCGATGGGGCTCCCCTGGATTGCTCGCTGGGCACCATGTCGAGGGCCAGGAACGAGTGGGATTGCTCGCGATGGGCGCCCGTGGCCTAGCTTGTGCGCTTGCCACTGCAGCATGCTGCGCGAGCAGCCCATGCCATGCCTACTGGGGGCTGCCTAGGCATGCCTCCCATGCCCAGGGTCCGTGAGTCGCAGCTCCCCTGGCTCACTCGTTGGGCACCATGCCGAGGGGCAGGGGCGAGGGGTTGCTCGCAATGGGCGCCCGTGGCCTAGCTGGCGCGCCCACCGCTGCCACACGCAGGGTAAGCTGCCCATGTCATGCCTGTTGGGGGCTGCCAAGGCATGCCTCCCATGCCCAGGGTCCGTGCGATGTGGCTCCTCTAGCTCGCTCGCTAGGCACCATGTCAAGGGACAGGGACTAGGGGGCTGGCTCGGGATGGGCGCCCGTGGCCTGGCTTGTGCGGCCACTGCTGCAGCATGTTGGGCAGGCAGCCCATGCCGTGCCTGCTGAGGCTACCAAGGCATGCCTCCCATGCCCAGGGTCCATGCAATGCGGCTCCCCCAGCTCACTCCCTGGGCACCATGTCGAGGGGTAGGGACGAGGGGGCTGGCTCGCGATGGGTGCCCGTGGCTTGGCTGGGCACTTGGCCCATGTGGTGCCTGCTGGGGGCTACCGAGGCATGCCCCCCCTGCCCAGTGTCCGTGTGACGCAGCGCCCTTGGCTTGCTGACTGGGTAGTTTTTTACCAAGGGACAGCATTGAAGGACAAGTTTCTGTTATATATATATATATATATATATATATATATATTATTGGAGTAACACTTGTTTCCCTAATGCTTTTCGATGTTTTTTCAAGTGTTTTTCCCTTGTGTTTCTCATTCTCTACAAGCCCAAAGGACTTGCTTCTTTTTCCAGGTCATTATCTTGAGGGACCTTTCAGACCTTGGGGCATCGATTTTCGAAAAGGTAGGGACAATTATTATGGGGGTTTGGGAGGGGGGAGGAACAAATCGAAGCGACAGGGCTGAATCTCAGTGGATCATGGCAGCAAGGCCACTCTGTTACTTACAATACCCCATTGCATATTTTTGTCATCTAGAAATGATGCTACCCGTTGCTCGGTGAGAATCACACATCAAGGCAGCCCGCGAGGCTCCTCCGCCGCGTGGGCTTGGCCAACGACACATGCCTTTGGGGGCCAGGAGGCCCCTACTACAGGTCGGTAATTGGGTGATGGGCGCATGCATCGCTTCCAGCCTAGATTTCAACTTATAGGCGGTTGGTCATAATCCAGCGCATGGTAGTTTTGCGCCACTGGCTTTTCAACCAAGTGCGATAACCAATTCTACGAATCAACGGTTGCTCTCATACTAGGTTGAATTACAATCATGACACGGGCATCAGTAGGGTAAAACTAACCTATCTCACGATGGTCTAAACCCAGCTCACGTTCCCTATTGGTAGGTGAACAATCCAACACTTGGTGAATTCTGCTTCACAATGATAGGAAAAGCTGACATCAAAGGATCAAAAAGCAACATTGCTATGAACGCTTAGCTGCCACAAGCCAATTATCCCTGTGGTAACTTTTCTAACATCTCTAGCTTCAAATTTCGAAGGTCTGAAGGATCGATAAGCCACGCTATCATGGTTCGTATTGGTACTGGAAATCAGAATCAAACGAGCTTTTACCTTTTTGTTCCACACAAGATTTCTGTTCTTGTTGAGCTCATCTTAGGACACTTGCATTATCTTTTAACAGATGTGCCATCTAGCAAAACTCCCTACCTAACAATGTCTTCCACCCAGATTAACCCGCCGAAGCCAACCTTGGGTCAAAAAAGAGGGGTGACGCCCTGGCCCCGATTCATGGAATAAGTAAAATAATGTTAAAAGTAGTGGTATTTCACTTTTGCCATTTTCGACTCCCACTTATCCTGCACCTTTCAAGTCATTTCACAAAGTTGGACTAGAGTCAAGCTCAACAGGGTCTTCTTTCCCTGCTAATTCTACCAAGCCCATTCCTTTGGCTGTGGTTTCACTGGATAGTAGACAGGGACAGTGGGAATCTCATTAATCTATTCATGCGCGTCACTACTTAGATGATGAGGCATTTGGCTACCTTAAGAGAGTCATAGTTATTCCTGCCGTTTACCCACGCTTGGTTGAATTTCTTCACTTTGACATTCAAAGCACTGAGCAAAAATCACATTGCGTGAGCATCTGCAAGGACCATCGCAATGTTTTGTTTTAATTAAACAGTCGGATTCCCCTTATCCATACCAATTCTGAGTTGGCTGTTCGATGCCTATGGAAGCCTCCCGAGAGAACTATTCCCAGTCCGTCCCTCGGTCGGCATGCGACGACTCGCTCTCGTCGTGAGAGCAACTCGAGTAGTCCACCGATAGCCGACGGGGTTCAAGACTGGGACCCCCATGCCCAACCATCAGAGCCAATCTTTTTCCCAAGGTTATGGATCTATTTTGTTGACCTCCCTTGCCTACATTGTCCCATTGACCAGAGGCTGTTCACCTTAGAGACTTAATGCGGTTATAAGTATGATCGGGCATGGGAGGCACTTGGTCCTCCAGATTGTCAAGGGCTGCCGGGGGCACACCAGACCACTTGACATGCGGTGCTCTTCCAGCCACTGGACCCTCACTCTGATTGAGCCGTTTTTAGGGTGGGCAGGCTGTTAAACAAAAAAGATAATTCTTTTCGGAGCCCTCGATGATGTCTTCAGACTCTCTAATGTTACTATTAGCCACCACATCTCGGTTCCAAAATTTTATCCGGATCCCCTTTCGAAGCTTGTGCCGAGGCGCTATCCGACGGGCTTCCCCCGTCTCTTAGGATTGACTAACCCATGTGCAAGTGCCATTCACATGGAACCTTTCCCCTCTTTGGCCTTCAAAGTTCTCATTTGAACACTTGCTATTACCACCAAGATCTGCACCGATGGCTGCTCCGCCCGGGGTCGCGCCTTAAGTTTTATGGCGACCACCACACTCTCTTATTCATTGGGGCTTGGCCCTTGCCCCAATGGCTGGGCATAGGTCACGCGCTTTGGTACCATTCATTTTTGGGGCTAATTGATTCAGCAGGTGAGTTGTTACGCACTCCTTAGTGGATTTCCATTTCCATGACCACCATCCTGCTGTCTTAATCGACCAACACCCTTTGTGGGTTCTAGGTTAATGCGCAGTTGGGCACCGTAAGCCGGCTTCTACTTCATCCCGCATCACCAATTCTGCTTACAAAAAATGGCCCACTAGGATCTCTCGATTCAGTGGGACAGCTCAATGAGGCAGTCGCCCCGTACTACCTATTTAAAGTTTGAGAATAGGTTCAGGGCATTGTGCCCCCGATGCCTTTAATCATTGGTTTTACCTTATAAAACTCGCATATGAGCTCCAGCTATCCTGAGGGAAACTTCGAAGGAAATCAGCTACTAGACGGTTCGATTAGTCTTTCGCCCCTATATCCAAGTCAAACGAACGATTTGCATGTCAGTATCGCTGCGGGCCTTTACCAGAGTTTCCTCTGGCTTCGCCCCGCTCAGGCATAGTTCACCATCTTTCGAGTCCCAACAGGCATGCTCGTACTCGATCCCTTCTTGAAAGATCGAGGTCGATCAGCAGTGCACTCGCGAGGGATCCCGCTAATCAGCTTCCTTGCGCCTTACGGGTTTACAAACCCGTTCACTCGCACGCATGTCACACTCCTTGGTCCGTGTTTTAAGATGGGTCGAATGGGGAGCCCGTTGGCCGACGTCGGGAGCACACAGGTGCCGAAGCACCACTGCGGTTGAGCGCACTACCAGCCAAGATCTCGAGGATGACGTCTCCATGAGCGTATCCAAGGCTCAAGCTTAGGCCTCCGTCGCGATCCAGCCCCTTCGTCCTTGTCCCTCGATTTAGTGCCCTGCGAGCGAGCCAGGGGAGCCGCGTCACACAGACCCTGGGCATGGGAGGCATACCATTTCACATCCGACCGAGGTGCATCGTTGGCCCCCATCCACTTCCCTCTCGACAATTTCAAGCACCCTTTGACTCTCTTTTCAAAGTCCTTTTCATCTTGCCCTCGTGGTACTTATTCGCTATCAGTCTCTCGCCCGTATTTAGCCTTTGACGGAATTTACTGCCTTATTTGGGCTACATCCCCAAACAACCCGACTTGTCAATAGCGCCTCGTGGTGTGATAACGTCTAAACAAGATGGGGCTCTCACCCTCTCTGACACCCCTTTGCAAGGGAATTGGGCCCCTGTCCATCGCTGAGGATGCTTTTCTAGACTACAATTCGGGCGCCGAGGGCACACGATTTTCAAGCTGGGCTTTTCCTGCTTCGATCGTCGTTATTAGGGGAATCCTTGTTAGCTTCTTTTCCTCCACTTATTGATATGCTTAAACTCAATGGGTGGTCCCGCCTGACCTAGGGTTACATCTCGATCGATCGATCATTTGGTCCATGAGCCGCGAGCAAGGGATGCATGCACGAGGGAGCACGAGGCTTTCTCTACCATCGCCAAGCTATGATGCGGCATCGCTCGAGGCTCTTTTTTAGGCCAACCATGAGCCGAAGGCACACAGGAGGCCAACATTTGCCCCGCGATGGTCCTTCACCTCCCTGAAGGGATGCGAGGGGTTAGGAGCGATGGTGCTTGACACCCAGGCAGACGTGCCCTCGGCTTGATGGCTTCAGGTGTAACTTGCGTTCAAAAGACTTGATGGTTCATGGGATTCTGCAATTCACACCAAGTATCACATTTCGCTGCGTTCTTCATCAATGCGAGAGCTGGGGTATCCATTGTCGAGAGTCATTTTAGACATCATTTAAGGATGACACGACCGTCGACCGCACACCGAGATCGGGGCGACTGCAGCATTCTTTTTCATTCGAGTCCTTGGCGCATCCCACGCTGTGGGTTTTGTTGTTGCAAGTGACAAGAGGCTTGGACGCGAGCCCACATACCCTTGCCGCGCGAGGAGGGACGAAGGGCTCGAGAGCCCTCCGCCCCGCTGGTCTGTTTACAACGTGTTCATGGGTCGTTTCGCTGAGCGAGTTTTCAACAATGATCCTTCTGCAGGTTCACCTACGAAAACCTTGCTATGACTTCTCATTCCTCTAAATGACAAGATTCAGTGGACTTCTCATAATGTCGCGAGCGGTGAACCGCCCACATCACCATGATCTGAACACTTCATCGGACCATTCAATCGATCGGAGCGACAGGCGGTGTGTACAAAGGGCAGGGACATAATTAACGCAAGCTGATGACTCGCACTTACTAAGAATTCCTCATTGAAGACCAACAATTACAATGATCTATCCCCATCACGACGAAATTTCAAAGATTACTCGGGCCTGTCCGCCAAGGCTATAAACTCGTTGAATACATCACTGTAGTGCACGTGTGGCCCAGAACATCTAAGGGCATCAAAGGCCTATTATTACGTCAAACTTCCTTGGCCTAAGCGACCATAGTCCCTCTAAGAAGTCGATCGTGGAGCATCACCTCCACGTAGCTAGTTAGCAAGTTGAGGTCTCGTTTGTTAATGAAATTAACCAGACAAATTGTTCTACCATCTAAGAACAGCCATGCATCACCACCCATAGAGTCAAGAAAGAGCTCACAGTCTGTCAATCCTTACTATGTCTGGACCTGGTAAGTTTCCCCGTGTTGAGTCAAACAAAGCGGCAGAGTCCACTCCTAGTAGTGCCCTTCTGTTAATTCCTTTAAGTTTCAGCCTTGCGACCATACTCCCCCCGGAACCCAAAGACTTTGATTTCTCATAGGTGCCAGGGGAGTCTAAAAAGCAACATCCGCTGATCCCTGGTCGGCATCAGTTATGGTTGAGACTAGGATAGTATCTGATCGTCTTCAAGCCCCCAACTTTCATTCTTGATTAATGAAAACATCCTTGGCAAATACTTTTGCAGTTGTTCGTCTTTCATAAATCCAAGAATTTCACCTCTGGCTATGAAATATGAATGCCCCTAACTGCCCCTGTTAATCATTACTCCGATCCCGAAGGCCCACAGAATAGGATCAAAATCCTATGATGTTATCCCATAATAATGTGTTCAGAGTGTCACCGGCCGCCTGCCTGTCTCGCACCTCCAGCTACCCCATGGCTGCCCTCAGGGTCCATCACAGCCAAGGGACACAACCAATCCCAGCTTGCCTATGAAATTAACGCCCATAACACGTACAAAGCTTCACAGTGTGCTCGCGGCTGGCTGGCGTAGGGCGCCCCTGCCAAGGCTTGCACTGTGCCTACTGGAGTCTGCTGTGGCACCGCTGGCTCGGACGCTGGGCAGTAAGTCCAAGGGCATGGACGAGCGGGATGGCTTGTGATAAGCGTCTGTAGCCTAGCTGGAATGCCAACTGCTGCTGCATGCTGGGCAAGCAGCCCATGCTGTGGGTGCTGGGGCTGCCGAGGCGTGCCTCCCGTCCCTAGTGTCCATGGAACACAACTCCCTCGGCTTGCTCACTGGGAACTACGTCGAGGTTCGGGGGCAAGGGGGTTAGCTCGCGATGGGCGTCGTTGGCCTTGCTGGCGTACCCACCTGTGCCACAAGCTGGGCACTTGGCCCATGCCGTGCCAATTGAGGGCCGCCGATGCATGCCTCCCATGCCCAAGGTCCATGCGACGCGGCCCCCCTGGCTCGCTGGGTAGTAAGTCGAGGGGCAGGGAAGTGGGGGTTGGCTCACGATAGGCGCTCGTGGCCTGGCTGACATGTAAACCACTCCCGCTTGCTCGGCAAATAGCCCATGCCATGCCTACTGGGGGCTGCCGTGGCGTGCCTCCCATGCCAAGGGTCCATGTGACGCGGCTCTCTTTGCTTGCTCGCTTGGCACTATGTCAAAGGGCTAGCTCGTGATGGTTGCCCATGGCTTGGCTAGCGCGCCCACCGCTACTGCACGCTAGGCAAGCAGCCCATGCTATGCCTGCTGGGGGCTGCCGAAGCATGCGTCCCATTCCCATTGTCCATGCGACACAGCTCATTTGGCTCGCTGGCTGGGCATTACGTCGAAGGTTAGGAACGAGGGATTGGCTCGCGATGGGCGTCACTGGCCTAGCCGGCGCACCCACCACTACCGCACGTTAGGCACTTGGCCAGTGCCATGGCTGTTGGGGGCTGCCGAGGCATTCCTCCTATGACCAGGGTCCATGCGATGCGGCCCCCCTGGTTCGCTCACTGAGCAGTATGTTGAGGGGCAAGGATGTGGGGGCTGGCTTGTGATGGGAGCCCGTGGCCTGGCTGGCACGCCCACCGCTGCCGCACGCTCGGCACTTGATCGATGCCGTGCCTTTTGGGGGCTGCCGAGGTATGCCTCTTGTGCCCAGGGTCCATGCAATGCGGCTCCCCTGGGTCGATCGCTGGGCACTATGTCGAGGTTCAGGGACGAGCGGCTAGCTCGCGATGGGCGCCACTAGCCTTGCCGGCGCACCCACCGCTCCGGCACGCTAGGCACTTGGCTCATGCCGTCCCTGCTGAGGACTACTGTGGCACCCCTAGCTTGCACGCTGGGCAGTAAGTTGAGGGGCGGTGACGAGGGGGCTAGTTCGCAATGGGCGCCCGTGGCCTAGATGGCACACCCACCGCTACCACAAGCTGGCCAAGCAGCCTATGCTGTGGCTGCTGAGGGCTGTCGAGGCATGCCTCCTGGGCCTAGGGTCCACACGATGTGGCTCCCCTGACTCGCTAGCTGGGCACTATGTTGAGAGGCTAGCTCGTGATGGGCGCAAGTGGCCTGGCTGACGTGCCCACCGCAGTCGCACACTGGGCAACCAGCCCATGCAGTGCCTGTTGGGGGCAGCCAAGCCATGCCTCCCGTGTCTAGGGTCTGTGCAACATGGCTTCCTTGGCTCACTCGCTGGGCACTATGTCGAGGGGTAGGGACGAGGGGGCGGGCTCCCGATGGGCGCCACTGGCCTGGCTAGCATGCCCACAGCTGCCGAACGCTAGGCACTTGGCCTATGCCATGCCTGCTGGGGGCTGCCGAGGCATGCCTCCCGTGCCCAGGGTCCATGCGATGTGGCTCCCTTGGCTCGCTCGCTGTGCAGTAAGTCGAGGGGCAGGGATGATGGGGCTGGCTCGCGATGGGCGACCGTGGCCTGGCTGACGCGCTCACTGCCGCCACACGCTGGGAAAGCATCCCATGCCTTGCCTGCTTGGGGCTGCCGAGGCATGAGTCCCATGCCCAAGGTCCGTGTGACGCGGCTCCCCTAGCTCGCTCGCTGGGCACCATGTCGAGGGACAGGGACGAGGGGGCTGGCACATGATGGTCGCCCGTGGCCTTGCGGGTGTGCCCATTGCTGCCGCACGGTGGGCAAGCAGCCCATGCGGTGCCTGCTAGGGGTGTCCGAGGCATGCCTCCCATGCCCAGAGTCCATGCGATGCAGCTCCCTTAGCTCGCTCGCGGGGCAGTAAGTCGAGGGGCAGGGACGAGGGGGCTCGCTCGTGATGGGCACCTGTGGCCATGCTGGCGCGCCCACTGCTGCCGTACGCTGGGAAAGCAGCCCATACCGTGCTTACTAGGAGCTACCAAGGCATGACTCTTATGCCAAGGGTCCGTGTGACGTAGCTTCTTTTGCCCTCTAGCAGGGCAATAAGTCGAGGGGCAGGGACGAGGGGGCTGGCTCGCGATGGGCGCTCGTGGCCTGGCTGGCGCATCCACCGTAGCCCCACGTTTGGAAAGCGGCCCATGCCGTGCCTGCTGGGGGCTGCTGAGGCATGGCTTTCATGCCTAGGGTCCGTGTGACGTGGCTCCCCTGCCTCGTTCGCTGGGCAATAAGTGAAGGGCAGGGACGAAGGAGCTGTTTCGCGATCGGCGCCCGTACCATGGGCAAGCAGCCCATGCCGTGCCTGCTGGGGGCTACCGAGGAATGCCTCCTGTGCCCACTGTCCGTGAGACGTGGCTCCCCTGGTTAGCTCACTGGGCACTACGTCGAGGGTCGTGGACGAGAGGGCTGGCTCGCAATGGGTGCCACTGGCCTAGCTAGCGCGCCCACAACAGCCGCATGCTGGGCACTTGGCCCATGCCATGCCTGCAGGGGGCTGCCTAATCATGCCTCCCGTGCCCAGGGTCCATGCGACGCGTCTCCCTTGGCTCGCTCGCTAGGTAGTAAGTCGAGGTGCAGGGACGAGGGGGTTGGCTCATGGTGGGCGCCCGTGGCCTGGTTGGCGCGCCCACCGCAGTCGCACGCTAGGGAAGCAGCCCATGCCATGCCTGTTAGGGGCTGCTGAGGTGGCATGGCTCCCCTGCCTCGCCCGCTGGGCAGTAAATGGAAGGGCAGGGATGAGGAGGCTAGCTCGCGATGGGCGCACGTAGCCTGGTTGGCACGCACACAGCTATCGCACGCTGGGCAAGCAGCCTATATCGTGCCTGCTGGGGGCTGCCGAGGCATGCCTCCTTTGCCTAGTGTCTGTGCGACGCGGCTCCCCTAGCTCACTCGCTGGGCATTATGTCAAAGCTCGAGGATGATAAGGATGGCTCGTGATAAGCGCCACTAGCCTAGTTGGCGCACCCACCACTGCCGCACGGTGGGCAAGCAGCCCATGCGGTGCCTGCTGGGGGCTGCCGAGGCTTGCCTCCTGTGACCAGGGTCCGTGTGACGTGGCTCCCCTGACTCACTTGTTGGGCAATACTTTATCATGGGACAGCATCGAGAGACAAGTTTCTATTAGATATATATATTTTTTCATTGGAGTAACACTTGGCGGGCACCATGTCGAGGGGCAGGGACGAAGGGCCTGGCTCGCGATGGGCGCCCGTGGCCTAGCTGGCGCGCAAGCTGCTGTCGCACGCTGGGCAAGCAGGCCATGCCATGCTTGCTGAGGGCTGTCGAGGCAGCACGCCTAAGCCCAAGGTCCGTGCGACGTGGCTCCACTGGCTTGCTCGCTGGGCGCCATGTCTAGTGGCAAGCACGTAGGGGCTGGCTCACGATGGGCGCCCGTGGCCTCGCTGGCACCCCCAACGCTGCCGTATGTTGGGCAAAAAGCCCATGCCGAGCCTGCTGGGGGCTACCGAGGCATGCCTCCATGCCTAGGGTCTGTGCGACATGGCCCCCTTGCTCGCTCACTGGGCACTATGTCGAGGGACAGGGACAAGGGGGCTGGCTATTGATGGGCGCCCGTGTCCTGGTTGGTGCGCCCACCGCTGTGGCATGGCAGGGTGAGCAGGCCATGCCATGCCTGACGGGGGCTGCCGAGGCATGCCTCTTGTGCCCAGGATTTGTGCGACACAGCTCCCCTAGCTCGCCCAATGGGCACCATGTCAAGGGGCAGGGACGATGGGGCTGGCTCACGATGGGCGCCCGTGACCTGGCTGACGCGCCCACTGCTACAGCAAGCTGAGCAAGAAGCCCATGTCATGCCTACTGGGAGCTGCGAGGCATGCCTCCCATGCCCAAGGTCCATGCTGGGGGCTCTCCTAGCTCGCTCGCTGGGCTCCGTGTCAATGTGCAGGGATGAGGGGGCTGGATCGCGATGGGCGCCCGAGGGTTGGCTGGCACACCCACCGCTGCCACAAGCTGTGAGAGCACCCCATGCCATGCCTGCTGGGGGCTGCCGAGGCATGCCCAGGGTCCATGCGAGGCAGCTCCCCTTTCTCGCTCGCTGGGCAGTAAGTAAAGGGGAAGGGACGAGGAGGCTGGCTCGCGATGGGTGCATGTGGCCTGGCTGTCGTGTCCAACGCAGCAGCACACTGGGCAATGAGCCCATGCCGTGCTTGTTGGGTTCAGCCGAGGCATTGCTCCTGTGCCCAGTGTCCGTGCAACGCGGTGCCTCTAGCTCGCTCCCTAGGCACTATGTCGAGGTTCGGGGGCGAGGGGGCGGGCTCGCGATGGGCGTCCGTGGCCTGGCTGGTGCACCCACCACTGCTGTACGCTGAGCAAGCAGCCCATGCCTTGCCCTACTGGGGGCTGCCAAGGCATGCCTCCCGTGGCTAGGGTCTTTATGACGCGGCTCCCCTGGCTTGCTCACTGGGCACCATGTCAAGGGTCAGGGACCAGGGGGCTGGCAAGCTATGGGCGTCAGTGGACTGGCTGGCGCACCCATCCCTGCCGCATGCTGGCCAAGCTGCCCATGCCGTGCCTGCTGGGTGCTGGCGAGGCATGCCTCCCGTGCCTAGTGTCCGTATGACGCGGCTCCCCCGGCTCGCTCACTGGGCAGTACTTTACCGTGGGAAAGCATCGAGGGACAAGTTTCTATTAGATATTTATGTTTTTTATTGGAGTAACACTTGGTTCCCCAATGCTTCATGATATGTTCCCAAGTAATTTTCCCTTTTGTTTTTCATTCTCTACAAGCCCAAAGGACTTGCTTCTTTTTCTAGGTCATTATCTTGAGGGATGATTTCAGACCTTGGGGCATCGATTGTCGAAAAGAGAGGGACAATTTTTGTGGGGGTTTGGAAGGGGGGGGGAGGGAAGAATCGAAGTGACAAAGGGCTGAATCTCTGTGGATCGTGGCAGCAAGGCCACTCTGCCACTTATAATACCCTGTCACGTATTTCACTTTTGCCATTTTTGGCTCCTACTTATCCTACAGCTCTCAAGTCATTTCACAAAGTCAGACTAGAGTCAAGCTCCACAGGGTCTTCTTTCCCCACTGATTTTGCCAAACCCGTTCCCTTGGCTGTGGTTTCACTAGATAATAGACAGGGACAATGGGAATCTTGTTAATCCATTCATGCGCGTCACTAATTTGATGACGAGGCATTTGGCTACCTTAAGAGAGTCATAATTACTCCTGCTGTTTACCCGTGCTTGGTTGAATTTCTTCACTTTGACATTCAGAGCATTAGGAAAAAATCACATTATGTGGGCATTCGTAGGGACCATTGCAATGCGTTGTTTTAATTAAACAGTCGGATTCGCCTTGTTCGTACCAGTTTTGAGTTGGCTGTTGGACGCCCGAGGAAGGCCCTCGAAGGAACTGTTCCCAATCTGTCACCCAGCCGATATGCAGCAACCCACTCTTACCGTGGGAGCAGCTCGACCAGTCCACTGATAGTCGACGGGGTTGGGACTGGGACCCCCGTGCCCAGCCCTCAGAGCCAATTCTTTTCCCGAGGTTATGGTTTTGTTTTGCCAACTTCCCTTGCCTACATTATTCCATCGATTAGAGTATGTTCACCTTGGAGACCTGATCCAGTTATGAGTACAACCGGGCATGGGAGGCACTAGGTCCTTCGAATTTTCAAGGGCCGTCGGGAGCACATTGGGCACCACGCGTGCGATGCACTTCCAGCCACTGGACCCTACCTCCTGTTGAGCCATTTCCAGGGTGGGCAGGCTGTTAAATAGAAAAAATAGAAAAAAATAACTCTTTTCGGGGTCCCCATCAATGTCTTCGGACATTCTTAACGTTACTGTCAGCCGGCACATCCTGGTTTTGAAATTTTAACCGGATCCTCTTTGGAAGCTCACGCCAAGGTGCTATGCGATGGGTTTCCCTCGTCTCTTCGGATCAACTAACCCATGTGCAACTGGTGTTCACATGGAACCTTTCCCTTCTTCGACCTTCAAAGTTCTCATTTGAATATTTGCTACTACCACCAAAATCAGCACCGATGGTCGCTCCGCCCGAGCTCACGCCCCTGATTTTACGGCGACCACCGCGCCCTCCTACTCATTGGGGCTAGGCCCTTGCCCCAAAGGCCGGGTATAGGTTGGGCGCTTTAGCGCCATCCATTTTCGGGGCTAGTTGATTCGGCAGGTGAGTTATCACACATTCTTTAGCAGATTTCAACTTCCATGGCCAACCATCCTGCTGTCTTAATCGACCAACACCCTTTGTGGGTTCTTGCTTAAAGCATAGTTAGGCACCGTAACCAGCTTCTGGTTAATCCCGCATCGTATGTTTTGCTGGCTAAAAATGGCCCACTTGGAGCTCTCGATTCCGTGGGACGGCTCAACGAAGCAGCCGCCCTGTACTACTTATTTAAAGTTTGAGAATAGGTCGAGGGCATTGCACCCTCGATACCTCTAATCATTGGCTTTACCCGATAGAACTCGTATCTGAGCTCTAGCTATCTTGAGGGCAACTTCATAGGGAATCAGCTACTAGACGGTTCGATTAGTCTTTCACCATATACTTAAGTCAGATGAACGATTTGCACATCAGTATCGCTGCGGGCCTCCACTAGAGTTTCCTCTGGCTTCACCCCGCTCAGGCATAATTCATCATCTTTCGAGTCCCTATAGGCATACTCGCACTTGAACCCTTCTCAAAAGATCGAGGTCAGTTGACGGTGCACCCAGGAGGGATACCGCCAATCAGCTTCCTTGTGCCTTATGGGTTTACTCGCTTATTGACTGGCACGCATGTCAGACATCTTGGTCTATGTTTCAAGATGGTTCAAATAGGGAGCCCGCTGACCGACACCGAAAGTGCGCAAGTGCTGAAGCACCACCGCGATGTCATGCGTCGCCAGCCATGATCTCGATGGCGACGTCTCGTGAGTGTATCAAAGGCTCAGGCTTGGACCGTTGTCGCGATCCGCATCAGTCCGAACACCAAGTCGATCGACGAACCGACTCGTGGCCATTCCACATCCGACTGAGGTGCATCGTTGGTCCCCTTCCGTTTCCCTCCCGAAAATTTCAAGCACTCTTTGGCTCTCTTTTCAAAGTTCTTTTCATTTTTCCCTTGCGGTACTTGTTCATTATTGGTCTCTCGCCTATATTTAGCCTTGGACGAAATTTTCCACCCTATTGGGGTTGCATTCTCAAACAACCCCACTCGTCGACAGCGCCTCGTGGTGAGACAGGGTTTGAGCGAGACGGGGCTCTCGCCCTCTCCGGTGCCTCTTTGCAGGGGACTTGGGCCCCAGTCCATCGCTGAGGATGCTTCTCCAGATTAAAATTCGAGCACCAAGGGCGCAAGATTTTCAAGCTGGGCTTTTCCCGATTTACTCACTAATACTAAGGGAATCCTTGTTAGTTTCTTTTCCTTCGCTTATTGATATGCTTAAACTCAGCGGGTGGTCTCGCCTGACCTGGGTTTGCATCTCGATGAATCGATCATTAGGTCCGTGAACCGCAAGCGAGCGACATGCGCGCGAGGAAGTACGAGGCCTTCTCTACCACCGCCAAGCCATGATGCGACGTCGGTCAAGGATCTTTTTTAGGCCAACCAGAAGCCGAAGGCACACGAGAGGCCAACATCTGCCCTGCGATGGTCTTTCCCCACCTAGAAGGGACGCGGGGGGATGGGGGGGAGGGGGCGACGGTGCTTGATACTCAGGCAGACGTGCCCTCGGCCTAATGGCTTCGGCCGCAACTTATGTTCAATGACTCGATGGTTCACTAGATTTTGCAATTTACACCAAGTATCGTATTTTGTTACATTCTTCATCGATGCGAGAGCCAAGATATCCATTGTTAAGAGTCATTTTTGAGATTGTTTAGGGACGACACGACCATCAATCGCGCCCCGAGATCGGGGCGACTAGGTTTTGCTTTTTCATTTGAGTTACTTGGTGCATCCTATGCTGTGGGTTTTGTTGTTGTGCATGACAAAGGGCTTGGACGTGAGCCCGCGCACCCTTGCAACACGAGGCAGGACAAGGGACTCGAGAGCCCATCACCCCGCCTATGTGTTTACAATGTGTTCACAAGTCATTTCGCTGACCGAATTTTTGCCAATGATCCTTTCGCAGGTTAACCTATGAAAATCTTGTTACGACTTCTCCTTCCTCTAAATTATAAGGTTCAGTGGACTTCTCACGACATTGCAAGTAGCGAACCGCCCACGTCGCTGCGATCCAAACCCTTCACCGAAGCATTCAATCGGTAGGAGTGACAAGCAGTGTGTACAAAGGGCAGGGACGTAGTCAACGTGAGTTGATGACTCGTGCTTACTAGGAATTCCTTGTTAAAGGCCTACAATTGCAATGATTTATCCCCATCACGATGAAATTTCAAAGATTAGTCGGACCTGTCGGTCAAGACTATAAACTTGTTGACTACACCAGTGTAGTGCGCGTGCCTCAAACTTCCCACATTTTTTCCACTGATGAGGCCTTGGCAGCAGGGGTGTCACATCGTGCCCAGGCTGGCCGTGTGGCTCGCTCGATGCTAACGATCAACGATCGTGTCGTTGATCACGCTGCACAACGAGTTTGCCTAGGAAAGCATGAGTGTCGGGATCCAACCCCGCGTCCGTCGCCTCGAGGGCTTATGACAAAGCACTCCGCATGCTCAAAATGCTCCTAGTGATTTGGCCCTCGCGTAGCATTCATCATCGTTAGCTTCACCGTCCACACTATCGAGCTTGCCTAGCCACATCCCAGCTCATTATCCCACGATTTTTCTCGTTTTGTTGCCCACAGTTTAGCAGATTTCATTTCCCACATTTTCTCCACTTCATTGGCTACTAATCGGGCATCCTACACTCTTTGACTGACGTCGCCGGCCGCCTGCTTGCCAGCGATGGTGGCCGCCATAGCCATGCCCCACCGGTTGGATGGGCAAGGCAACAACCTGCCCTGCCCATACCATCCGCGCTGGGTTCCCTAAGCCCAGTGCCTGCCCATGTGGGATGGGTTGGGGGGAGCACGCACGGCCTGTTGGCACCCAGCAAAGTAGGTGACCACCTCCCCCTTAAAGAGTCTTAAATGAAATTTCAATCCCGATAGGAGGAAACATCAATATGTCTGAGCCATCATAATGGCTCTAAAAAATTATTTATATGAAATTTTGAGCTGAAATTTTGTACATAAATTGAGAATAATCATATCTACCAATAGAAAAAATTTTAGAATTTTCTGGGCACTAAATTATATTTAATGAATTTTCTATAGTCAAAAATTGAAAAAATCATCAAAAATAGCCCAAGAGCCGAAATTATCCCAAACTTTAGGGGCAGACTCCCCATGAATTACTCGATTTATTTGAGTAATTTTGGGACAAATTTTCATGATGATAAGACTGTCAATTCATACCAATTTCACAAGTTGGCATTGCGGCCAGCAGACTAGGGCAGCTGTGCCTCTGCCTAGCCCAAGGTGCATGCTTGCTGCCCTGTCTAGTGCACCTCCAGCGACCCTGTGGCTGCCTTTAGGGTCCATCATAGCCAGGGGACACAGCCACGCCCAGCTTGCCCATGAAATCAACGCCCACAGCACGTGCAGAGCCTCAGAGCATGCTCGCGCCAAGCTCATGTGGGGCGCCCCTGGCAAGGCTAGCACCGTGCCTGTTGGGGATTGCAGTGGAACCCCTGGCTTGCACGTTGAGCACCATGTCAAAGGGATGGGACAAGGGGGCTGGCTCACGATGGACGCCCGTAGCCTGGCTGGCGCGACCACCGCTGCCGCACGCTGGGCTAACAAGCCACACTGTGCCTACTGGGGGCTGCCGAGTTTTGCCTCCCGTGCCAAGGGTTCAAGCAACACGGCTTCTCTGGCTTGCTTACTAGGCAGTAAGTCGAGGGGCAGGGACGAGGGGGCTGGCTAGCGATGGGCGCCCGTGGCCTAGCTGGCATGCCCACCGCTGCTACACGCTTGGCAAGCAGCCCATGCCTTGGCTGCCAGGTATGCCTTCTATGCCAAAGGTCTGTGCGATGCAGTTCCCCTGGCTCGCTCACTGCGCAGTAAGTTGAGGGTCAGAAGCGAGGGTGCTGGCTCATAATGGGCGCTCGTGGCCTGGCTAGCGGGCCCACCGCTGCCACACGCTGGGCGAGCAGTCCATGTCGTGCCTGCTGGGGGTTGCCAAGGCATGCCACCCATGCCCAGGTTCTATGCGACGCGGCTCCACTGGCTGCCTCACTGGGCACCATGTCGAAGGTCAGGGATGAGGGCGCTAGCAAGCGATGGGTGCTAGTGATGTGGCAAGTGCGCCCACCACTGCCGCACACTGGGCAAGCAGCCCATGCCATGCCTGCTGGGGCTGCCAAGGCATGCCTCCCGTGCCCAGTGTCCGTGTGATGCGGCTCCCCTGGATCGCTCACTGGGTAGTACTTTACCGAGGGACAACATCGAGGGACAAGTTTCTGTTAGATATATATATATTTTTTATTAGAGTAACACTTGGTTCCCTAATGCTTCTTGATATGTTTCCAAGTGTTTTGCCTTGTGTTTCTCATTCTCTGCAAGCTGAAAGGACTTACTTCTTTTTTCAGGTCATTATCTTGAGGGACGATTTTAGACCTCGGGGCATCGATTGTTGAACAGAATGGGATAATTTTTGTGGGGCTTCAGGAGCGGGGAAGGGACGAATCGAAGTGACGAAGGGCTGAATCTCTGTTGTTTATGGAAGCAAGGCCACTCTTCCACTTACAATACCCTATCGCATATTTAAGTTGTCTGCAAATGATTCTACCCGAGGCTCGGTGGGAATCACATTTCAAGGCAGCCCGTGAGGCTCCTCTGCCGCGCAAGCTTGGCTAACGACACATGCCTTTAGGGGCTGAGAGGCCCCTACTGCAGGTCAGTAATCAGGCGATGGGCGCTTGCATCACATCTAGCCTGAATTCTAACTTAGAGTCGTTTAGTCATAATCCAGCGCATGGTAGCTTTGCGCCACTGGCTTTTCAACCAAGCATGATGTCTCGTATTAGGTTGAATTACGATCATGACGAGGGCATCAATAGGGTAAAACTAACCTGTCTCACGACGGTCTAAACCTAGCTCACGTTCCCTATTGGTGGGTAAACAATCCAACACTTGTTGAATTCTGCTTCACAATGACAGGAAGAGCCGACATTGAAGGATCAAAAAGCAACGTTGCTATGAACGCTTGGCTGCTACAAGCCAGCTAGCCCTGTGGTAACTTTTCTAACACCTTTAGCTTCAAATTTTGAAGGTCTAAAGGATCGATAGGCCATGCATTCATGGTTCATATTCGTATTGGAAATCAGAATCAAACGAGCTTTTACCCTTTTGTTCCATACGAGATTTCTGCTCTTGTTGAGCTTATCTTAGGACACCTGCATTATCTTTTAATAGATGTGCCGCCCTAGCCAAACTCCTCACCTGACAATGTCTTCCCCCCAGATCGATCGGCTGAAGCCAACCTTAGGTCCAAAAAGAGGGGCGACGCCCCGCCACCGATTCAAGGAATAAGTAAAATAACGTTAAAAGTAGTGGTATTCCACTTTTGCCATTTTTGGCTCCCAGTTATCCTAGACCTCTCAAGTCATTTCACAAACTCATATTAGAGTCAAGCTCAACAGGGTCTTCTTTCCCTGCTAATTCTGCCAAGCCCATTCCCGTGGTTGTGGTTTCACTGGATAGTAGACAGGGACAGTGGGAATCTCGTTAATCCATTCATGCGCGTCACTAATTAGATGACGAGGCATTTGGCTAACTTAAGAGAGTCATAGTTATTCCCACTGTTTACCTGCACTTGGTTGAATTTCTTCACTTTGACATTCAAAGCGCTGGGTAGAAATCACATTGTGTGAGCATCCGCAGGGAAGGCCCTCGAAGGAACCGTTCCCAATCCATCCCCGCTCTCACCGTGGGAGTAGCTCGAGTAGTCCATCGACAGCTGACGGGTTCGAGACTGGGACCCCCGTGCCCAACCCTCAGAGCCAATCCTTTTCCCGAGGTTATGGATCCATTTTGTCGACTTCCCTTGCTTACATTGTTCCATCGACCAGAGGTTGTTCACCTTGGAGACTTGACGTGATTATAAGTACGATCGGGCGTGGGAGGCACTCAGTCCTTCGGATTTTCAAGGGCCGTCGGGGGCGCACCGGACACCACGCAATGTGCGATGCTCTTCCAGCCGCTGGACCATACCCCGGCTGAGCCGTTTCCAGGGTATGCAGGCTGTTAAACGGAAAAGATAACACTTTCTAAGGCCCCCGTCAATGTCTCCGGACTCCCTAACGTTATCGTTAGCCGCCACGTCTCGGTTCCAAAATTTTAACCGAATCCCTTTTTGATGCTCATGCCGAGGTGCTATTCGACGACCATCGGGCCTTCTTACTCATTGAGGCTTGGCCCTTGCCCCAACGATCGAGTATAGGTCGCGCGGTTTAATGTAATGCATTTTCGAGGCTAGTTGATTTGGTAGGTGAGTTGTTACGTACTCCTTAGCGAATTTCCACTTCCATGACCACCATCCTTCTACCTAAATCGACCAACACCTTTTGTGGGTTCTAGGTTAGCGTGCAGTTAGGCACCGTAACCCGGCTTCTAATTCATCCTGCATCGCCAGTTCTACTTACCAAAAATGGCCCACTTGGAGCTCTCGATTTCGTGGGATGACTCAACGAGGCAGCCGCCCTGCACTACCTATTGAAAGTTTGAAAATGGGTCAAGGGAATTGTGCGCCCAATGCCTCTAATCATTGGCTTTACCCGATGAAACTCGCATCTGAGCTTCAGCTATCCTAAGGGAAACTTCGGAGGGAACCAACTACTAGACAGTTCGATTAGTCTTTCGCCCATATATCCAAGTCAAACAAACGATTTACACGTCGGTATCACTGCGGGCCTCCATAAGAGTTTTCTCTGGCTTCGCCCCGCTCAAGCATATTCCACCATCCTTTGGGTCCTGACAAGCATGC
>JAJFZO010000229.1:5712500-5720000 GCA_021397835.1 Moringa oleifera
CCTTACCCCAAAGGCCGGGTATAGGTTGCGCACTTCAGCGCCATCCATTTTCGAGGCTAGTTGATTCGGCAGGTGAGTTATTACACATTCTTTAGAAGATTTCAACTTCCATGGCTAACCATCCTGCTGTCTTAATCGACCAACACCCTTTGTGGGTTCTTGGTTAACGCGTAGTTAGGCACCGTAACCAGCTTCTGGTTCATCCCGCATTGCCAGTTTTGCTTGCCAAAAGTGGCCCACTTGGAGCTCTCGATTTCGTGGGATGACTCAACGAAGCAGCCGCCCTGTACTACTTATTTAAAGTTCGAGAATAGGTCGAGGGTATTGCACCCTCGATACCTCTAATCATTGGCTTTATCCGATAGAACTCGCATCTGAGCTCTAGCTATCTTGAGGGAAACTTTAGAGGGAATCAGCTATTAGATGGTTCGATTAGTCTTTCGCCCCTATACTTAAGTCAGATGAACGATTTGCATGTCAGTATCGCTGTGGGCCTCCACTAGAGTTTCCTCTGGCTTTGCCCCACTCAGGCATAATTCACCATCTTTCGGGTCCCTATAGGCATGCCCGCACTTGAACCCTTCTCAAAAGATCGAGGTCGTTCGGTGGTGCACCCACGAGGGATCCCGCCAATCAGCTTCCTTGTGCCTTATGGGTTTACTCACTTGTTGACTGGCACGCATGTCAGACTTCTTGGTCTGTGTTTCAAGACAGTTCGAATAGGGAGCCCGCTGACTGACACCGAAAGTGCGTAAGTGCTAAAGCCCCACCGCAATGGCATGCGCCGCCAGCCACGATCTCGATGACGACATCTCGTGATCGTATCAAAGGCTTGGGCTTGGGCCATCATCGAGATTCGCATCAGTCCGCATACCAAGTCGATCGACGAACTGACTCGTGGTCGTTTAGAGTAACACTTTGTTCCCTAATGCTTCTTGATATGTTTCCAAGTGTTTTGCCTTGTGTTTCTCACACTTTACAAGCCGAAAGAACTTACTTCTTTTTCCAGGTCATTATCTTGAGGGACGATTTCAGACCTCGGGGCATCAATTATCGAAAAGAATGGGATAATTGTTGTGGGGCTTCAGGAGGGGGGGAAGGGACGAATCGAAGTGACGAAGGATTGAATCTCTGTGGATTATGGAAGCAAGGCCACTCTTCCACTTACAATACCCTGTCACATATTTAAGTTGTTTGTAAATGATTCTACCTGACGCTCGGTGGGAATCACACTTCAAGGCAGCCCGCGAGGCTTCTCTGCCGCGCAGGCTTGGCTAACGACACATGCCTTTAGGGGCCAAGAGGCCTCTACTGCAGGTCGGTAATCAAGCGATGGGCGCATACATCACATCTAGCCTGAATTCTAACTTAGAGTCATTTAGTCATAATCGAGCGCATGGTAGCTTCGCGCCACTAGCTTTTCAACCAAGCGTGATGTCTCGTATTAGGTTGAATTACTATTGCAACGCAAGCATCAATAGGGTAAAACTAACCTATCTCACGATGGTCTAAACCCAGCTCACGTACCCTATTAATGGGTGAACAATCCAACACTTGGTGAATTCTGCTTCACAATGATAGGAAAGCTGACATCGAAGGATCAAAAAGCAACGCCACTATGAACGCTTGGTTGCCACAAGCCAGTTATCCCTGTGGTAAAATTTTTTGACACCTCTAGCTTCAAATTTCAAAGGTCTAAAGAATCAATAGGCCATGCTTTCACGGTTCGTATTCGTACTAGAAATCAGAATCAAATGAGCTTTTACCCTTTTGTTCCATACGAGATTTCTGTTCTCGTTGAGCTCATCTTATGACACCTACGTTATCTTTTAACAGATATGCTACCCTAGCCAAACTCCCCACCTGACAATGTTTTCTGTTTACCCGTGCTTGGCTGAATTTCTTCACTTTGACAGTCACAGCACTGGGCAAAAATCACATTGTGTGAGCATTCGTAGGGACCATTGCAATGCTTTTTTTAGTTAAACAATCGGATTCCATTGTCTGTACCAATTCTGAGTTGGTTGTTTCACGCTCGGGGGAGGCCTTCGAAGAAATCGTTCCCAGTCCATCCCCCAGTCGACACGTGATGACTCGCTCTCACTGTGGGAGCAACTCGAGTAGTCCACCGATAGTTGACGAGTTTGAGACCGGAACCCTAGTGCCAAACCCTCAGAGCCAATCCTTTTCCCGAGGTTGCGGATCCATTTTGCCAACTTCCCTTGCCTATATTGTTCCATCGACCAGAGGCTGTTCACCTTGGAGACCTGATGCGGGCATGGGAGGCACTCGGGTCCTTCAGATTTTCAAGGGCTGCTGAGGTCACATTAAACTCCACGCGATGTGCGATGCTCTTCCAATCGCTGGACCCTACCTGTAGTTGAGTCGTTTCTAGGGTGGGCAGGCTGTTAAACAGAAAGGATAACTTTTTTTGGGGCCCTCACCAACGTCTATGGACTCCCTAACATTATTGATAGCCGCCACGTCCCGGTTCTGAAATTTTGACAGGATCCCTTTTGAAGCTCACGCCGAGGCGCTATCCGACGGGCTTCCCCCGCCTCTTAGGATCGACTAACCCATGTGCAACTGCCATTCACATGGAACTTTTCCCCTCTTCGACTTTAGTGCCATTCACATGGAACCTTTCTCCTCTTTGGCTTTCAAAGTTCTCATTTGAATATTTGCTACTATCACCAAGATCTGCACTGATGGTCGCTCCGTTCAGGCTCGCGCCCCAGGTTTTACAGCGACCATTGTGTCCTCCTACTTATTGGGGTTTGGCCCTTGCCCCAATGACCGAGTATAGGCCGCGCACTTCAGCACCGTTCATTTTCGAGGCTAGTTGATTCGACAAGTAAGTTGTTACACACTCCTCAGTAGATTTCGACTTCCATGACCACTGTCCTACTGTCTTAATCGACCAACACCCTTTGCAGGTTCTAGGTTGGTGCGTAGTTGGGCACCGTAACCTAGCTTCTGGTTCATCCCGTTTCGCCAGTTTTGCTTACCAAAAATGGCCCAATCGGGGCTCTCGATTTTTTGGGATGATTCAACGAAGCAGCTGTCCCGTATTACTTATTTAAAGTTTAAGAATAGGTCGAGGGCATTGCGCCCCCGATGCCTCTAATCATTGGCTTTACATGAGCGAACTCGCATCTGAGCTCTAGCTATCCTGAGGGAAACTTTAGAGGGAACCAGCTACTAGACGGTTCGATTAGTCTTTTGCCCTTATACCCAAGTCAGACGAACGATTTGCACATTAGTATCGTTGCAGGCCTCCGTCAGAGTTTCCTCTGGCTTCGCCCCGCTCAGGCATATATCACCATCTTTTGGTCCTGACAAGCATACTTGCACTCGAACCCTTCTCAAAAGATCGAGATCAATCGACGGTGCACCCGCGAGGGATCCCGCCAATCAGCTTCCTTACACGTTATGGGTTTACTCATTCATTGACTCGCACGCATGTCAAACTCCTTGGTTCATGTTTCAAGGCAGGTCAAATAGGGAGCCCGCTGGCCGACGCTGGGACCTCACAAGTACCAAACCATTGCCGCGATGGCGCATGCTACCAGCCACGATCTCCACGACGACGTCTCTGCGAGCGTATCAAAGGCTCGGGCTTGGACTGTCGTCATGATCCGCGTCGGTCTGCACCCCGAGTCGATCGACAAATCGGCTCGTGGCCATTCCACATCTGACTGAGGTGCATCGTTGGCCCCCATCCGCTTCCCTCCTGATAATTTCAAGCACTCTTTGACTCTCTTTTCAAAGTCCTTTTCATCTTTGCCTCGCGATACTTGTTCGCTATCGATCTCTCGCCCATATTTAGCCTTGGACGAAATTTACTGCCCTATTGGGGCTGCATTCCCAAATAACCTGACTTGTCGACAGCACCTCGTGGTGCGACAGGGTCCGGGCGAGAAGGGGCTCTCACCCTCTTCGGCGCCCTTTTCCAGGGGACTTGGGCCCCAGTCTGTCACTGAGGACGCTTCTCCAGACTACAATTCGGGGGGGTTAAGGGTGCACGATTGTCAAGCTAAGCTTTTCCAGATTTGCTTGCCGTTACTAGGGAAATCCTTGTTAGTTTCTTTTCCTCCGCTTATTGATATGCTTAAACTCAGCGGGTGGTCTCGCCTGACCTAGGGTCGAATCTCGATCGTTCGTTGGGTCTGTGAGCTACGAGCAAGCGACACGTGCATGAGGGAGCACGAGGCTTTCTCTATCACTGCCAAGTCGTGACACAGTGTCACTTGAGGCTCTTTTTTAGGCCAACGACGAGCCGAAGGGACACAGGAGGCCAACATCCGCCCCACGATGGTCCTTCCCCTCCCTGAATGGAAGGGGGAGTCGAAGGTGACGGTGCTTAACACCCAAGCAGACGTGCCCTCGACCTGATGGCTTTAGGCATAACTTGCATTCAAAAACTCGATGGTTCACGAGATTCTGCAATTCACACCAAGTATCGCATTTTGCTACGTTCTTCATCGATGTGAGAGCCGAGATATCCATTGCCGAGAGTCATTTTAGACATCATTTAGGGACTACACGACTGCTGGCTACGCACCAAGATCGGGGCGACTGGGGCATGCTTTTTCATTCGACGAGGAGGTGATGACTCACGCTTACTAGGAATTCCTCGTTAAAGACCAACAATTACAATGAACTATCCCCATCACAATGAAATTTCAGTGATTACCCGAGCCTGTCGGCCAAGGCTATAAACTCGTTGAATACATCAATGTAACGCGCGTGCGGCCCAGAACATCTAAGGGCATCATAGACCTATTATTGCCTCAAACTTCCTTGGCCTAAGTGGCCATAATGCCTCTAAGAAGCCAGCCGTAGAGGGTCACCTCTACGTAGCTAGTTAGCAGGCTGAGGTCTTGTTCGTTAATGGAAGTAACCAGATAGATTGCACCACCAACTAAGAATGGCCATGCACCACCACCCATAGAATCAAGAAAGAGCTCTTAGTCTGGCTCACGATGGGGGCCGCTGGCCTGGCTAGGGTGCCCACAACTGCCGCACGTTGGGCTCTTGGCCCATGCCATGCCTACTGGGCACTGTCGAGGCATACCTCCAATGCCCAGGGTCCATGCGATGGGGCTCCCCTGGCTCGATCGCTTGGCACCATGTTGAGGGGTAGGGACGAGGGGGTTGGCTCGCAATGGGTGCCCGTAGCCTGGCTGGCGCACCCACAGCTGCCGCACTTTAGGCAAGCGGCCCATACCGTGCTTGCTGGGGGTTGCCGAGGCATGCCTCCCATGCCTAGGGTCCATGCGACGTGGCTCCCCTGGCTCGCTCGCTGGGCACCATGTCAAGGGGCAGGGACGAGGGGGCTAGCACGCAATAGGTGCCCATAGCCTTATTGGCGGGCCCACAGCATCCACACGCTAGGCAAGCAGCCCATGCCATCCCTGTTGGGGGCTGCCGAGGTATGCCTCCTGTGCCAAAGGACCATGCGATATGGCACCCCTGGCTCACTCGCTGGGTACTATGTTGAAGGTCGGGGATGAGGGGGCTGGCTCGCGATGGGCGCCACTGGCCTGGTTGGTACACCCACAGCGGCCGCATATTGGGCACTTGGCCTATGTCGTGCCTAGTGGGGGCTAGCGAGGCATGCCTTTCAAGCCTAGGGTCCATGTGACGCAACTCCCCTGGCTCGCTCACTAGGCACCATGCGGAGGGGCAAGGACGTGATGGGCGCCCGTGGCCTTGCGGTGGGCAAGCAGCCCATGCGGTCCCTTTTGGGGGCTGCCGAGGCATGCCTTTCGTGCCCAGTGTCCGTGCCCTTGCTAGCGTGCCCACTGATGTCGCACAGTAGGCAGGCAGCCCATGTGGCACCTTCTGCAGCTGCCAAGGCATGCCTTCCATGACAAGGGTCCGTGCGACGCAACTTCTCTGCCTCGCTCGCTGGGCAATAAGTCGAGGGGCAGGGACAAGGAGTTTGGCTCGCGATAGGTGCCCGTGTCCTGGCTGATGCGCCCACCACTGTCGCACGTTGGGCTGGCAGGCCATGTCGTGCCTGCTGGGGGCTCCCGAGTCATGCAACATGGCTCCCCTGCCCAGGGTCCATGCAACATGGCTCCCCTGGCTCTCTCGCTGGGCAGTAAGTCGCAGGGTAGGGACAAGGGAGCTGGCTCGCGATGGGCGCCCGTGGCCTAGCCAGCGCGCCCACCGCTGCCGCATGCTGGGCAAGCAACCCATGACGTACCTGCTGGGGGCTGCCGAGGCATGACTCTCATGCCTAGGGTCTATGTGACGCGACTCCTCTACCTCACTTGCAGGGCAGTAAGTGGAGAGGCAGGGACGAGGGGGCTGGCTTGCGATGGGCGTCCGTAGCCTGGCTGGCATGCCTACAACTGCCGCACGCTAGGCAAGCAGCCCATGCCGTGCCTACTGGGGGCTGTCGAGGCATGTCTCCTGTGCCCAGTGTCCTTGTGACGTGGCTCCCCTGGCTCGCTCGTTGGGCACTACGTCGAGGGTCGAGGACGAGGGGGCTTGCTCACGATGGGCACCACTGGCCTGGTTGGCACACCCAAAGCAGCCCATACGGTGCCTGCTAGGGGTGGCAAAGACATGCCTCACTTGACCAGGGTCCATGTAACACAGCTCCCTTGGCTCGCTCGCTGGGCAGTAAGTCGAGGGGCAGGGACAAGGGGGTTGGCTTGTGATGGGTGCTTGTGGCCTGGCCAGCGCGCCCACCACTGCCGCACGCTCGACTAGCAGCCCATGCCATCCCTGCTGGTGGCTGCTGAGTCATGCCTCCCGTGCCCAGGGTTCGTGCGATGTGGCTCCCCTGGCTCGCTCCCCGAGCAGTAAGTCGAGGGGTAGGGACGAGGGGGCTGGCTGGCAATGGGCGCCCGTGGCCATGCGCGAACCGCTGCCACACGCTGGGCAAGCAGCCCATGCCGTGCTTGCTGGGTGCTGCCAAGGCATGCCTCCCGTGCCCAGTGTCCATGTGGCACAGCTCCCCTGGCTCGCTCACTGGGCAGTACTTTACCGTGGGACAACATCGAGGGACAAGTTTCTATTAGATATATATTTTTTATTGGAGTAACACTTGGTTCCCCAATGCTTCTCGATATGTTTCCAAGTGTTTTTTCATTGTGTTTTTAGTTCTTCACAGGCCCAAAGGACTTGCTTTTTTTTCCAGGTCATTATCTTGAGGGACGATTTCAGACTTCGGGGCATCAATTGCCGAAAAAAGGGGACGAATCGAAGTGGCAAAGGGCTGAATCTTACTGGATCATGGCAGCAAGGCCACTCTGCCACTTATGATACCCCATCGCGTATTTAAGTCATCTGCAAATGATTCTACTCATCGCTCGGTGGGAATCACACTTCAAGGCAGCCCACGAGGCTTCTCCACCACACAGGCTTGGCCTATGACACGTGCCTTTGGGGGCCGGGTGGCCCCTACTACAGGTCGACAATCAGGCGATGGGTGCATGTATCGCTTCTAGCCTAGATTTTGACTTAAAGGCATTTAGTCATAAT
>JAJFZO010000229.1:5722500-5737500 GCA_021397835.1 Moringa oleifera
TAGGTCAAGGGCATTGTGTGCCTAATGCCTCTAATCATTGGCTTTACCCGATAAAACTCGCATCTGAGCTTCAGTTATCCTGAGGGAAACTTCGGAGGGAACCAGCTACTAGATGGTTCGATTAGTCTTTCGCCCCTATATCCAAGTCAGACAAACGATTTACATGTCGGTATCACTGTGGGCCTCCATAAGAGTTTTCTCTGGCTTCACCCCGCTCAAGCATAGCTCACCATCCGAGAGCACGCAGGTGTTGAAGCACTACCGCGATGGCGCGCACTACCAATTAAGGTCTTGACGATGACGTCTCTACGAGGGTATCAAAGGCTCGGGCTTAGGCCACCATCGCAATCCACGTTGGTCCGCACCCCGAGTCGACAGACAAACGGGCTTGTGGCCGTTCGACATCCAACTGTGGTGCATCACTGGTCCCCATCCGCTTCCCTCCTGACAATTTCAAGCACTCTTTGACTCTCTTTTCAAAGTCCTTTTCATCTTTCCCTCACGATACTTATTCGCTATCCGTCGCTTGTTTGTATTTAGCCTTCGACGAAATTTACTGCCCTAGTGGGTTTGTATCCCCAAACAACCTGATTTTCGCTAAGGATGCTTTTTCAGACTATAATTTAGGCGCCAAGGACACACGATTTTCAAGCTGGGCTTTTCTTGATTCGCTCGCTTTTATTAGGGGAATCCTTGTTAGTTTCTTTTCCTCTGCTTATTGATATGCTTAAACTCCACAGGTGGTCCTACCTGACTTGGGGTTGCATCTTGATCGATCGATCGTTTGGTCCGTGAGCCTCGAGCGAGCGGCGCACGCATGAGGGAGCACGAGGGTTTCTCTACCACTGCCAAGGCGTGACACGGAGTCGCTCGAGGCTCTTTTTTAGGCTAATCGCGAGCCGAAGGCACATGGGAGGCCAACATTCACCTTATAATGGTCCCTCCCCTCCCCGAAGGGATGCGGGGGGGTTGAGGGCGACGGTGCTTGACACAGGCAGACGTGCCCTCGGCTGTCAAGCACCGTCGCCCTCGGCCTGATGGCTCTGGGCGCAACTTGCGTTCAAAGACTCAATGGTTCACGGGATTCTGTAATTCACACCAAGGATTGCATTTCGCTATGTTCTTCATCGATGCAAGAGCCGAGATATCCATTATCAAGAGTCATTTTAGACATCGTTTAGGGATGACACGACCGTCAGCCACGCAACGAGATCAGGGCGACTGGGGCGTGCTTTTTCATTCAAGTTCCTTGGCGCATCCCATACTGTGGATTTTATTGTTCTGTGTGATGAGGGGCTTGGGCGCAAGCTCGCGCACCCTTGCCGTGCGAGGCGAGACGAGGGGCTCGAGAGCCCTTCGTCCTACCGGTGTGGTTACAATGTGTTTGTGGGTTGTTTCGCTAAGTGAGTTTTCGACAATGATCCTTCTACTGGTTCACCTACGAAAACCTTGTTATGACTTCTCCTTCCTCTAAATGATAAGGTTCAGTGGACTTCTCATGACATTGAGAGCGGTGAACTGCCCACGTCGTCACGATCCGAACACTTCACCGGACCATTCAATTGGTATGAGCGATGGGCGGTGTGTACAAAGGGCAGGGACATAGTCAACGCGAGCTGATGACTCGCGCTTACTAGGAATTCCTCGTTGAAGACCAATAATTGCAATGATCTATCCTCATCATGATGAAATTTCAAAGATTACCCGGGCCTGTCGGCCAAGGCTATAAACTCGTTGAATACATTAGTGTAATGCGCTTGTGGCCCAGAACATCTAAGGGCATCACAGACCTGTTATTGCCTCAAACTTTCTTGGCCTGAGCAGCCATATTCCTTCTAAGAAGCCGACCGTGAGGATCATCTCCACGTAGCTAGGTAGTAGGTTGAGGTCTCATTCGTTAACGGAATTAACCAGACAAATCGCTCCACCAACTAAGAACGGCCATGCACCACCACCTATAGAATCAAGAAAGAGCTCTCAGCTTGTCAATCCTTACTATGTCTAGATCGGGTAAGTTTCCCCGTGTTGAGCCAAATTAAGCCGCAGGCTCTGCTCCTGGTGGTGCCATTTCATCAATTCCTTTAAGTTTCAGCCTTGCAATCATACTCCCCCAAGAACCCAAAGACTTTGATTTCTCATAAGGTGCCAGTGGAGTCCTAAAAGCAACATCCGCTGATCCCTGGTTAGCATCGTTTATGGTTGAGACTAGGACGGTATCTGATCATCTTTGAGCTCCCAACTTTCATTCTTGATTAATGAAAACATCCTTGGCAAAATGCTTTCGCAGTTGTTCATCTTTCATAAATCCAAGAATTTTACCTCTAACTATGAAATACGAATGCCCCCAACTGTCCCTGTTAATCATTACTCTGATCCCGAAGGCTAATAGAATAGGATTGAAATCCTATGATGTTATCCTATGCTAATGTATTCAAAGCGTAGGGTTGCTTTGAGCACTCTAATTTCTTCAAAGTAAAAGCATCGGAGGCACGACCCGACCAATTAAGGTCGAGAGCGCATCGTCGGCAGTAAGGACGAGCCAACCGGTGCACACCGTAGGCGGATCGACCGACCCATCCCAAGGTCCAACTACGAGCTTTTTAACTGCAACAACTTAAATATACGCTATTGGAGCTGGAATTACCGCGGCTGCTGGCACTAGACTTTTCCTCCAATGGATCCTCATTAAGGGATTTAGATTGTACTCATTTCAATTACCAGACTCGAAGAGCCCGATATTGTTATTTATTATCACTACCTCTCCATGTCAGGATTGGGTAATTTGCGCGCCTGCTGCCTTCCTTGGATGTAGCTGTTTCTCAGGCTTCCTCTTCAAAACCGAACCTTAATTCTCTATCACCCATCACCACCATAGTAGGTGTCATATCGTCAGTTACGGGATCAGTGCAACTCTAGTGTGATGGTGCTAAATGCATCCACCTAACTAGCCCAACTTTTTAAGCCCATGCCAAAAGAAGAATAAGAGCAAATAATGCAAAAGCAAAGTAAGAAGACAATATTACGAGAACTCTTTCTCAACCTTTATTGATAATAAAGGAACTCTTTACAAAAGAAGCGACAAAGAGCTGAATCTCAGTGAATCGTGGCAGCAAGGCCACTCTGCCACTTACAATACCCCATCGCATATTTAATTCGTCTGCAAATGATTCTACTCGTCACTCGGTGGGAATCACACTTCAAGGCAGCCTGCGAGGCTCCTCCGCTGCGTGGGCTTGGCCAACGACATGTGCTGTTGGGGGCCGAGAGTGAAATCGGGCGATGAGTGCATTCATCGCCTCTAGCTCAAATTCTGACTTAGAGGCGTTCAATCATAATTCAGCGCACGGTAGCTTCGCACCACTGGCTTTTCAAGCAAGCGTAATGACTAATTGTGCGAATTAATGGTTTTTCTCGTACTAGGTTGAATTATTATCGCGATGCAAGCATCAGTAGGGTAAAACTAACCTCTCTCACGATGGTCTAAACCCAGCTTACGTTCCCTATTGGTGGGTGAACAATCCAACACTTGGCAAATTCTGCTTCACAATGATAGGAAGAACCGACATTAAAGGATCAAAACGCAATGTCGTTATGAACGCTTGGCTGCCACAAGCCAGTTATCCCTGTGGTAACTTTTCTGACACCTCTAACTTTAAATTTTAAAGGTCTAAAGCATTGATAGGCCACGCTTTTACAGTTCGTATTCGTACTAGAAATCAAAAGCAAATGAGCTTTTACCCTTTTGTTCCACAAGAGATTTTTGTTCTCGTTGAACCCATCTTAGGACACTTGTGTTATCTTTTAATAGATGTGCCACCCCAGCCAAACTCCCCACGTGATAATCTCTTTCGCCCGGATAGGAAGGCCGAAGTCGTCCTTGAGTCTAAAAAGAGGGCCGACGCCCCGCCTCCGATTCACGGAATAAGTAAAATAACGTTAGAAGTAGTGGCATTTCACTTTCACCATTTTTGGCTCCTACTTATCCTACAGCTCTCAAGTCATTTCACAAAGTCAGACTAGAGTAAAGCTCAACAGGGTCTTCTTTCCCCACTGATTCTGCCAAGCCCGTTCCCTTGGCTGTGGTTTCACTGGATAGTAGACAGGGATAGTGGGAATCTTGTTAATCCATTCATGCGCGTCACTAATTAGATGATAAGGCATTTGGCTACCTTAAAAGAGTCATAATTACTCCCGCCGTTTACCCGTGCTTGGTTGAATTTTTTCACTTTGACGTTCAGAGCACTAGGCAGAAATCACATTATGTGAGCATCTGCAAGGACCATTGCAATGCGTTGTTTTAATTAAACAGTCGGATTCACCTTGTCCGTACCAGTTCTGATTTGGCTGTTGGACGCCCGAGGAAGGCCCCAGAAAGAACTGTTTCCAATCTATCATGCAACCGACATGCAACAACCCGCTCTTGCCGTGGGAGCAGCTCGAGCAGTCCACTGACAGTCGATGGGGTTGGGACTGGGACCCCCGTGCCCAGCCCTCAGAGCCAATCCTTTTCCCGAGGTTATGGTTTTGTTTTGCCGACTTCCCTTGCCTCCATTATTCCATCGATTAGAGTCTGTTCACCTTGGAGACCTAATGCGGTTATGAGTACAACCGAGTGTGGGAGGCACTCGATCCTTCAAATTTTCAAGGGCCGTCGGGAGCACATCTGGCACCACGCGACGTGCGATGCTCTTCCAGCCACTAGACCCTACCTCCAGCTGAGCCATTTCCAAGGTGGGCAGGCTGTTAAATGGTAAAAATAACTCTTTTCGGGGTCCCCGTCAACATCTTCGAACTTTCTTAACGTTACTGTCAACCGACACATCCCGATTTTGAAATTTTAACTGGATCTTCTTTGGAAGCTCACGCTAAGGTGCTATCCGACGGGCTTCCCCCGTCTCTTAGGATCAACTAACCCATATGCAACTGGTGTTCACATGGAACCTTTCCCTTCTTCGACCTTCAAAGTTCTCATTTGAATATTTGCTACTACCACCAAAATCAGCACCGATGGTCACTCCGCCCGAGCTCACGACCCTGGTTTTACGGCGACCACCGTGCCCTCCTACTCACTGGGGCTTGGCCCTTGCCCCAAAGGCCGGGTATAGGTTGCGCGCTTCAGTGCCATCCATTTTCGGGGCTAGTTGATTCCGCAGGTGAGTTATTACACATTCTTTAGAAGATTTCAACTTCCATGGCTAACCATCCTGCTGTCTTAATCGACCAACACCCTTTATGGGTTCTTGGTTAACGCGTAGTTAGGCACCGTAACCAGCTTCTGGTTCATCCCGCATTGCCAGTTTTGCTTACCAAAAATGGCCCACTTGGAGCTCTCGATTCCGTGGGATGACTCAACGAAGCAGCCGCCCTGTACTACTTATTTAAAGTTCGAGAATAGGTCGAGGGTATTGCACCCTCGATACCTCTAATCATTGGCTTTACCCGATAGAACTCGCATCTGAGCTCTAGCTATCTTGAGGGAAACTTCAGAGGGAATCAGCTATTAGATGGTTCGATTAGTCTTTCACCCCTATACTTAAGTCAGATGAACGATTTGCATGTCAGTATCGCTGTGGGCCTCCACTAGAGTTTCCTCTAGCTTTACCCCGCTCAGGCATAATTCACCATCTTTCGGGTCCCTATAGGCATGCCCGCACTTGAACCCTTCTCAAAGGATCGAGGTCATTCGGTGGTGCACCCACGAGGGATCCTGCCAATCAGCTTCCTTGTGCCTTATGGGTTTACTCACTTGTTGACTGGCACGCATGTCAGACTTCTTGGTCCGTGTTTCAAGACGGTTCGAATAAGGAGCCTGCTGACCGACACCGAAAGCGCGCAAGTGCTAAATCACCACCATAATGGCATGCGCTGCCAGCCACGATCTCGATGATGACATCTCGTGATCGTATCAAAGGCTTGGGCTTGGGCCATCATCGAGATTCGCATCAGTCCGCATACCAAGTCGATCGACGAACCGACTCATGGTCGTTCCACATCCGACCGAGGTGCATCGTTGGGCCCCATCTGTTTTCCTCCTGACAATTTCAAGCACTCTTTGGCTCTCTTTTCAAAGTTCTTTTCATTTTTCCCTTATGTACTTGTTCATTATTGGTCTCTCGCCTATATTTAGCCTTGTATGGAATTTTTCACCCTATTGGGGCTGCATTCTCAAACAACCCCACTCGTCGACAGCGCCTCATGGTGAGATAGGGTTCGAGCAAGACGGGGCTCTCACCCTTTCCGACGCCTCTTTACAGGGGACTTAGGCCCCAGTCCATCGCTGAGGATGCTTCTCCAGACTACAATTCAGGCACCAAGGGAGCAAGATTTTCAAGCTGGGCTTTTCCCGATTTGCCCGCTATTATTAGGGGAATCCTTGTTAGTTTCTTTTCCTTCGCTTATTGATATGCTTAAACTCAGTGAGTGGTCCCGCCTGACCTAGGTTTGCATCTCGATCAATCGATCATTAGGTCCGTGAGCCGCGAGCGAGCGACAAGCGCACGAGGAAGTATGAGGCCTTCTCTACCACCGCCAAGGCGTGATGTGATGTCAGTCGAGGATCTTTTTTAGGCCAACCAGAAGCCAAAGGCGCACGAGAGGCCAACATGTGTCCCACAATGATCCTTCCCCGCCTAGAAGGGACGCGAGGGCTGGGGGAGAGGCAAACGATGCTTGACACTCAGGCAGACGTGCCCTCAGTCTAATGGCTTCGGGCGTAACTTATGTTCAAAGACTCGATGGTTCACTAGATTTTGCAATTTACACCAAGTATCGCATTTTGTTACATTCTTCGTCGATGAGAGAGCCAAGATATCCGTTGCTGAGAGTCATTTTTGAGATTGTTTAGGGACGACACGACCGTCAATCGCGCCCTGAGATCAGGGCAACTAGGGTGTGCTTTTTCATTCGAGTTCCTTGGTGCATCCTATGCTGTGGGTTTTGTTGTTGCACATGACAAAGGGCTTGGGCGCGCGCCCGCGCACCCTTGCAATGCGAGGCAAGACGAGGGACTCGAGAGCCCATCGCCCAGCCGATGTGTTTACAATGTGTTCACAGGTCATTTCACTGACTGAATTTTTGCCAATGATCCTTCCGCAGGTTCACCTACAAAAACCTTGTTATGACTTCTCCTTCCTCTAAATTATAAGGTTCAGTGGACTTCTCGCGACATCACGAGCAGCGAATCGCCCACGTCGCTGCGATCCAAACCCTTCACTAGACCATTCAATCGGTAGGAGTGACGGGCGGTGTGTACAAAAGGTAGGGACGTAGTCAACATGAGTTGATGACTCGCGCTTACTAGGAATTCCTTGTTGAAGACCTACAATTGAAATGATTTATCCCTATCACGATGAAATTTCAAAGATTAGTGCGGACCTGTCGGTCAAGGCTATAAACTTGTTGACTACATCAGTGTAGCGCACGTACCTCAAACTTTCCACATTTTTTTCACTGATGAGGCCTTGGCAGCAGGGGTCTCACGTTATGCCCAAGCTGGCCATGTGGCTCGCTCGATGCTAACGGCCAACGATCGTGTCGTTGATCACGCTGCACAACGAGTTTGCCTAGGCAAGCATGAGTGTCGGGATTCAACCCCGCGTCTGTCACCTCAAGGGCCTGTGACAAAGCACTCCGCATGCTTGAAATATCCTTAGTGATTTGGCCCTCGCGTAGCATGCATCATTGTTAGCTTCGCCGCCCACACTGTCGAGCTTGTCTAGCCAAATCCCAGCTCATTATCCCACGATTTTTCCCATTTTGTTGCCCATAGTTTAGCAGATTTCATTTCCCAAAATTTCCCCACTTCAGTGGCTACTAATCAGGCATCCTATACTCTTTGACCGACGTCGTCGGCTGGTTGCCTGCTAGCGATGGTGGCCGCCATAGCCATGCACCACCGGCTGGATGGGCAAGGCAGCAAGCCGCCCTGCCCATACCATCCGCGCTAGGTTCCCCAAGCCTAGCACCGGCCCATGTGGGATGGGTTGGGGGGGAGCACGCATGGCCCATTGGCACCCAGCAAAGTAGGTGACCACCTCCCCCCTGAAGAGTCTTAAATGAAATTTCACTCCCAATAGGAGGAAACATCAATATGTCTGAGCCATCATAATGACTCTAAAAAATTATTTATTTGGAATATTGAGCTGAAATTTTGTACAAAAATTGAGAATAATCATATCTACCACTACAAAAAATTTCAAAATTTTTTGGGCACTAAATTATTTTTAATGAATTTTCTACAGTCAAAAATTGAAAAAATCATCAAAAATAGCCCAAGAGTCGAAATGATCCCAAACTTTAGGGGCAGGCTCCTCATGAATTACACAATTTATTTGGGTCATTTTGGGACAAATTTCATGATGATAAGACTGTTAATTCACACCAATTTCGTAAGTGGGCATTACGGCCAACAGGCTAGGGCAGCTGTGCCTCTGCCTAGCCCATGGTGCATGCTTGCTGCCTGGTCCAGTGCACCTCCAGCCACCCCTTGGCTGCCTTTGGGGTCCATCAGAGCTAGGGGACACGGCCAAGCCCAACTTGCCCATGAAATCAACGCCAACAGCACTTGTAGAGCCTCAGAGCATGCTCGCGGTGGCTCGTGTGGGGCGCCCCTGGCAAGGCTGGCACCGTGCCTGCTGGGGACTGCAATGGAACCCCTTGCTTGCATGTTGAGCACCATGTCGACAGAATGGGGCAAAGGGGCTGGCTCACGATGGGCGTCCGTAACCTGGCTGGCGCGCCCACCGCTGCCTCACGCTGGGCTAACAGGCCACACCGTGCCTACTGGGGGCTGCCGAGTTATGCCTCTCGTGCCCAAGGTTCAAGCAACATGGCTCCCCTGGCTCACTCACTGGGCAGTAAGTCGAGGGGCAAGGACGAGGGGGCTGGCTAGCGATGGGCGCTCGTGGCCTAGCTGGCGCGCCCACCGTTGCTACACACTTAGCAAGCAGCCCATGCCTTGGCTGTCGAGGGCTGCCAGGTATGCCTCTTATGCCAAAGGTCTGTGTGATGCAGTTCCCCTGGCTCGCTCGCTGTGCAGCAAGTCGAGGGTCAAAAGCGAGGGTGTTGGCTCGCGATGGTAGCTCGTGGCCTGGCTAGCATGCCCACCGCTGCCACACGCTGGGCAAGCAGCCCATGCCGTGCCTGCTGGGGACTGCTAAGGCATGCCTCCCATGCCCAAGTTCTATGCGACGCGGTTCCCCTGGCTGCCTCACTAGGCACCATGTCGAAGATCAGGGATGAGGGCGCTAGCAAGCGATGGGTGCCAGTGACCGGGCAAGTGCCCCCACTGCTGTCGCACGCTGGGCAAGCAGCCCATGCCGTGCCTGCTGGGGCCTCCCGTTCCCAGTGTCCGTGTGATGCGGTTCCCCTGGCTCGCTCACTGAGTAGTACTTTACTGAGGGACAGCATTGAGGGACAAGTTTCTGTTAGATATATATATATTTTTTTTATTAGAGTAACACTTTGTTCCCTAATGCTTCTTGATATGTTTCCAAGTGCTTTGCCTTGTGTTTCTCACACTTTACAAGCCGAAAGGACTTACTTCTTTTTCCAGGTCATTATCTTGAGGGACGATTTCAGACCTCGGGGCATCAATTATCGAAAAGAATGGGATAATTGTTGTAGGGCTTCAGGAGGGGGGGAAGGGACGAATCGAAGTGACGAAGGATTGAATCTCTGTGGATTATGGAAGCAAGGCCACTCTTCCACTTACAATACCCTGTCACATATTTAAGTTTTTTGTAAATGATTCTACCCGACGCTCGGTGGGAATCACACTTCAAGGCAGCCCGCGAGGCTTCTCTGCCGCGCAGGCTTGGCTAACGACACATGCCTTTAGGGGCCAAGAGGCCTCTACTGCAGGTCGGTAATCAAGCGATGGGCGCATGCATCACATCTAGCCTGAATTCTAACTTAGAGTCATTTAGTCATAATCGAGCGCATGGAAGCTTCGCGCCACTGGCTTTTCAACCAAGCGTGATGTCTCGTATTAGGTTGAATTACTATTGCAACGCAAGCATCAGTAGGGTAAAACTAACCTATCTCACGATGGTCTAAACCCAGCTCACGTACCCTATTAATGGGTGAACAATCCAACACTTGGTGAATTCTGCTTCACAATGATAGGAAAGCTGACATCGAAGGATCAAAAAGCAACGTCACTATGAACGCTTGGTTGCCACAAGCCAGTTATCCCTGTGGTAAAATTTTCTGACACCTCTAGCTTCAAATTTCAAAGGTCTAAAGAATCAATAGGCCATGCTTTCACGGTTCGTATTCGTACTAGAAATCAGAATCAAATGAGCTTTTACCCTTTTGTTCCATACGAGATTTCTGTTCTCGTTGAGCTCATCTTATGACACCTACGTTATCTTTTAACAGATATGCTACCCCAGCCAAACTCCCCACCTGACAATGTTTTTTGTTTACCCGTGCTTGGCTGAATTTCTTCACTTTGACAGTCACAGCACTGGGCAAAAATCACATTGTGTGAGCATTCGTAGGGACCATTGCAATGCTTTTTTTAGTTAAATAATCGGATTCCATTGTCTATACCAATTTTGAGTTGGTTGTTTCACGCTCGGGGGAGGCCTTCGAAGAAATCGTTCCCAGTCCATCCCCCAGCCGACACGTGATGACTCGCTCTCACCGTGGGAGCAGCTCGAGTAGTCCACCGATAATTGACGAGTTTGAGACCGGGACCCTCGTGCCGAACCCTCAGAGCCAATCCTTTTCCCGAGGTTACGAATCCATTTTGCCAACTTCCCTTGCCTATATTGTTCCATCGACCAGAGGCTGTTCACCTTGGAGACCTGATGCGGGCATGGGAGGCACTCGGGTCCTTCGGATTTTTAAGGGCTGCTGAGGTCACATCAAACTCCACGCGATGTGCGATGCTCTTCCAATCGCTGGACCCTACCTCTAGTTGAGTCATTTCTAGGGTGGGCAGGCTGTTAAACAGAAAGGATAACGTTTTTTGGGGCCCTCACCAACGTCTATGGACTCCCTAACATTATCGTTAGCCGCCACGTCCCGGTTCTAAAATTTTGACAGGATCCCTTTTGAAGCTCACGCCGAGGCGCTATCCGACGGGCTTCCCCCGTCTCTTAGGATCAACTAACCCATGTGCAAGTGCCATTCACATGGAAATTTTCCCCTCTTCACCTTTAGTGCCATTCACATGGAACCTTTCTCCTCTTTGGCTTTTAAAGTTCTCATTTGAATATTTGCTACTATCACCAAGATCTGCATCGATGGTCGCTCCGTTCAGGCTCGCGCCCCGGGTTTTACAGCGACCATTGTGTCCTCCTACTTATTGGGGCTTGGCCCTTGCCCCAATGACCGAGTATAGGCCGCGCACTTCAGCATCGTTCATTTTCGAGGCTAGTTGATTTGACAAGTAAGTTGTTACACACTCCTCAGTAGATTTCGACTTCCATGACCACTGTCCTATTGTCTTAATCGACCAACACCCTTTGCAGGTTGTAGGTTGGTGCGTAGTTGGGCACCGTAACCCAGCTTCTGGTTCATCCCGTTTCGCCAGTTTTGCTTACCAAAAATGGCCCAATTGGGGCTCTCAATTTTTTGGGATGATTCAACGAAGCAGCTGTCCCGTATTACTTATTTAAAGTTTAAGAATAGGTCGAGGGCATTGCGTCCCCGATGCCTCTAATCATTGGCTTTACATGAGTGAACTCGCATCTGCGCTCTAGCTATCCTGAGGGAAACTTTAGAGGGAACCAGCTACTAGATGGTTCGATTAGTCTTTTGCCCTTATACCCAAGTCAGACGAACGATTTGCACGTTAGTATCGTTGCAGGCCTCCGTCAGAGTTTCCTTTGGCTTCGCCCCGCTCAGGCATATATCATCATCTTTTGGGTCCTGACAGGCATGCTTGCACTCGAACCCTTCTCAAAAGATCGAGGTCAATCGGCGGTGCACCCACGAGGGATCCCGCCAATCAGCTTCCTTACACGTTATGGGTTTACTCATTCATTGACTCGCACGCATGTCAAACTCCTTGGTCCGTGTTTCAAGGCAGGTCGAATAGGGAGCCCGCTGGCCGACGCTGGGACCTCACAAGTACCAAACCATTGCCGCGATGGCGCACGCTACCAGCCACTATCTCGACGACGACGTCTCTGCGAGCGTATCAAAGGCTCGGGCTTGGACTGCCGTCATGATCCGCGTCGGTCTGCACCCCGAGTCGATCGACAAATCGGCTCGTGGCCATTCCACATCTGATTGAGGTGCATCGTTGGCCCCCATCTGCTTCCCTCCCGACAATTTCAAGCACTCTTTGACTCTCTTTTCAAAGTCCTTTTCATCTTTCCCTCGCGATACTTGTTCGCTATCGATCTCTCGCCCATATTTAGCCTTGGACAAAATTTACTGCCCTATTGGGGCTGCATTCCCAAATAACCTGACTCGTCGACAGCACCTCGTGGTGCGACAGGGTCCGAGCGGGAAAGGGCTCTCACCCTCTTCGACGCCCTTTTCCAGGGGACTTGGGCCCCAGTCCGTCGCTGAGGACGCTTCTCCATATTTCAATTCGGGGGGGTTAAGGGTGCACGATTGTCAAGCTAAGCTTTTCCTGATTTGCTTGCCGTTACTAGGAAAATCCTTGTTAGTTTCTTTTCCTCCGCTTAATGATATGCTTAAACTCAACGGGTGGTCTCGCCTGACCTGGGGTCGCATCTCGATCAATCGTTGGGTCTGTGAGCTACGAGCAAGCGACACGTGCATGAGGGAGCACGAGGCTTTCTCTATCACTGCCAAGTCGTGACACGGTGTCACTTGAGGCTCTTTTTTAGGCCAACGACGAGCCGAAGGGACATAGGAGGCCAACATCCGCCCCGCGATGGTCCTTCCCCTCCCTGAAGGGAAGGGGGAGTCGAGGGTGACGGTGCTTGACACCCAAGCAGACGTGCCCTCGATCTGATGGCTTTGGGCGTAACTTGCATTCAAAAACTCGATGGTTCACGAGATTCTGTAATTCACACCAAGTATCGCATTTTGCTACGTTCTTCATCGATGCGAGAGCCGAGATATCCATTGCCGAGAGTCATTTTAGATATCATTTAGGGACGACACGACTGCTAGCTACGCACCAAGATCGGGGCGACTGGGGCATGCTTTTTCATTCGACGAGGAGGTGATGACTCACGCTTACTAGGAATTCCTCGTTAAAGACCAACAATTACAATGAACTATCCCCATCACAATGAAATTTCAGTGATTACCCGAGCCTGTCGGCCAAGGCTATAAACTTGTTGGATACATCAATGTAACGCGCGTGCGGCCCAGAACATCTAAGGGCATCATAGACCTATTATTGCCTCAAACTTCCTTGGCCTAAGTGGCCATAATGCCTCTAAGAAGCCAGCCGTAGAGGGTCACCTCTACGTAGCTAGTTAGCAGGCTGAGGTCTTGTTCGTTAATGGAAGTAACCAGATAGATTGCACCACCAACTAAGAATGGCCATGCACCACCACCCATAGAATCAAGAAAGAGCTCTTAGTCTGGCTCACGATGGGGGCCGCTGGCCCGTCTGGGTTGCCCACAACTGCCGCACGTTGGGCTCTTGGCCCATGCCATGCCTGCTGGACACTGTCGAGGCATGCCTTCAATGCCCAGGGTCCATGCGATGGGGCTCCCCTGGCTCGATCGCTTGGCACCATGTTGAGGGGCAGGGACGAGGGGGCTGGCTCGAGATGGGTGCTCGTAGCCTGGCTGGCGCACCCACAGCTGCCGCACTTTAGGCAAGCAGCCCATACTGTGCTTGTTGGGGGTTGCCGAGGCATGCCTCCTATGCCTAGGGTCCATGCGACGTGGCTCCCCTGGCTCGCTCGCTGGGCACCATGCCCCAATAGGTGCCCATAGCCTTGTTGGCGGGCCCACAGCATCCACACGCTGGGCAAGCAGCCCATGCCATCCCTGTTGGGGGCTGCCGAGGTATGCCTCCTGTGCCAAGGGACCATGCGATATGGCACCCCTGGCTCACTCGCTGGGTACTATGTTGAAGGTCGGGGATGAGGGGGCTGGCTCGCGATGGGCGCCACTGGCCTGGTTGGTGCACCCATAGCGGCCGCATATTGGGCACTTGGCCCATGTCGTGCCTAGTGGGGGCTAGCGAGGCATGCCTTTCAAGCCTAGGGTCCATGTGACGCAACTCCCCTGGCTCGCTCACTAGGCGCCATGCGGAGGGGCAAGGACGTGATGGGTGCCCGTGGCCTTGCGGTGGGCAACCAGCCCATGCGGTTCCTTTTGAGGGCTGCCGAGGCATGCCTTTCGTGCCCGGTGTCCATGTGACGCTGCTCCCTTGGCTCGCTCACTAGGCACCATGTCGAGGGGCAAGGACGAGGGGGCTGACACGTGATGGGCGCCCGTGCCCTTGCTAGCGTGCCCACTGATGCCGCACAGTAGGCAGGCAGCCCATGTGGCACCTTCTGCAGCTGCCAAGGCATGCCTTCCGTGACAAGGGTCCGTGCGACATGGCTTCTCTGCCTCGCTCGCTGGGCAATAAGTCGAGGGGCAGGGACGAGGAGTTTGGCTCGTGATAGGCGCCCGTGGCCTGGCTGATACGCCCACCACTGTCGCACGTTGGGCTGGCAGGCCATGTCGTGCCTGCTGGGGGCTCCCGAGTCATGCCTCCCATGCCCAGGGTCCATGCAACATGGCTCCCCTGGCTCTCTTGCTGGGCAGTAAGTCGAAGGGTAAGGACAAGGGGGCTGGCTCGCGATGGGCGCCCGTGGCCTGGCCAGCGCGCCCACTGCTGCCGCACGTTGGGCAAACAACCCATGCCGTACCTGCTGGGGGCCTAGGGTCTATGTGACACGGCTCCTCTACCTCGCTTGTAGGCCAGTAAGTGGAGAGGCAAGGACGAGGGGGCTGGCTTGCGATGGGCATCCGTAGCCTAGCTGGCATGCCTACAACTGCCGCACGCTAGGCAAGCAGCCCATGTCGTGCCTACTGGGGGCTGTCGAGGCATGTGTCCTGTGC
>JAJFZO010000229.1:5742500-5780000 GCA_021397835.1 Moringa oleifera
CCATTATCAAGAGTCATTTTAAACATCGTTTAGGGATCACACGATCGTCAGTTGTGCAACGAGATTAGGGCGACTAGGGCGTGCTTTTCCATTCGAGTTCCTTAGCGCATCCCATACTGTGGATTTTATTGTTCCGCGTGACGAGGGGCTTGGGCGCGAGCTCGCGCACTAGTGCCGCGTGAGGTGGGACTAGGGGCTCGAAAGCCCTCCGCCCTACCGGTGTGGTTGCCATGTGTTTGTGGATCGTTTCGCTAAGCGAGTCTTCAACAATGATCCTTTTATAGGTTCACCTACGAAAACCTTGTTATGACTTCTCCTTCCTCTAAATGATAAGGCTCAGTGGACTTCTCGTGACGTCGCGAGCGGTGAACTGCCCACATCGCCACGATCCGAACACTTCACCGGACCATTCAATCGGTAGGAGTGACGAGCGGTGTGTACAAAGGGCAAGGACGTAGTCAACGTGAGCTGATGACTCGCGCTTACTAGGAATTCCTTGTTGAAGACCTACAATTGCAATGATTTATCCCCATCACGATGAAATTTCAAAGATTACCCGGGCCTGTCGGCCAAGGCTATAAACTTGTTGAATACATTAGTGTAATGCGCGTGTGGCCCAGAACATCTAAGGGCATCACATACCTGTTATTGCCTCAAACTTTCTTGGCCTGAGCAGCCATAGTCCTTCTAAGAAGCCGACCGTGAAGGATCACCTCCACATAGCTAGTTAGTAGGTTGAGGTCATGTTCGTTAATGGAATTAACCAGACAAATCGCTCCATGAACTAAGAACGGCCATGCACCACCACCCATAGAATCAAGAAAGAGCTCTCAGCCTGTCAATCCTTACTATGTCTAGATCGAGTAAGTTTCCCCGTGTTGAGAAAAATTAATCCGCAGGCTCCGCTCCTGGTGGTGCCATTTCATCAATTCCTTTAAGTTTCAGCCTTGTGATCATACTCCCCCAAGAACCTAAAGACTTTGATTTCTCATAAGGTGCTAGTGGAGTCCTAAAAGCAATATCCGCTGATCCCTGGTTAGCATCATTTATGGTTGAGACTAGGATGATATCTGATCGTCTTCGAGCTCCCAACTTTCGTTCTTGATTATTGAAAACATCCTTGGCAAATGCTTTCGCAGTTGTTCATCTTTCATAAATCCAAGAATTTTACCTCTAACTATGAAATACGAATGCCCCCGACTATCCCTGTTAATCATTACTCCGATCCCGAAGGCCAATAGAATAGGATTGAAATCCTATGATGTTATCCCATGCTAATGTATTCAGAGCGTAGGCTTCCTTTGAGCACTCTAATTTCTTCAAAGTAAAAGCACTGGAGACACGACCCAGCCAATTAAGGTCGAGAGCGCATCGTCGGCAGTAAGGACGAGCCAACCGGTGCACATCGTAGGCGGATCGACCGACCCATCCCAAGGTCCAACTACGAGCTTTTTAACTGCAACAACTTAAATATACGCTATTGGAGCTGGAATTACCGCGGCTACTAGCACTAGACTTTTCCTCCAATGGATCCTCATTAAGGGATTTAGATTGTACTCATTCTAATTACCAAACTCGAAGAGCCCGATATTGTTATTTATTATCACTACCTCTCCATGTCAAGATTGGGTAATTTGTGCACCTGCTGCCTTCCTTGGATGTAGTCGTTTCTCAGGCTTCCTCTTTAGAATCGAACCTTAATTCTCTGTCACCCATCACCACCATAGTAGGTGTCATATCGTCAATTGCGGGATCAGCGCAACTCTAGTGTGATGGTGCTAAATGCATCCACCTAACTAGCCCAACTTTTTAAGCCCATGCCAAAAGAAGAATAAGAGCCAACAATGCAAAAGCAAAGTAAGAAGACAATATTACGAGAACTCTTTCTCAACCTTTATTGATAATAAAGGAACTCTTTACAAAAGAAGCGACAAAGAGCTGAATCTCAGTGGATCGTGGCAGCAAGGCCACTCTGCCACTTACAATATCCCGTCGCATATTTTATTCGTCTGCAAATGATTCTATCAGTCACTCGGTGGGAATCACACTTCAAGGTAGCCTACGAGGCTCCTCCGCTGCGTGGGCTTGGCCAATGACATGTGCTGTTGGGGGCTAAGAGTGAAATCGGGCGACGGGCGCATGCATCGCCTCTAGCTCGGATTCTGACTTAGAGGCGTTCAATCATAATTCAACGCACGGTAGCTTCGCACCACTGGCTTTTCAAGCAAGCATAATGACCAATTGTGTGAATCAATGGTTTTTCTCGTACTAGGTTGAATTATTATCGCGATGCGAGCATCAGTAGGGTAAAACTAACCTTTCTCACGATGGTCTAAACCTAGCTTACGTTCCCTATTGGTGGGTGAACAATCCAACACTTGGCGAATTCTACTTCACAATGATAGGAAGAGCCGACATTAAAGGATCAAAAAGCAATGTCGTTATGAACGCTTGGCTGCCACAAGCCAGTTATCCCTGTGGTAACTTTTCTGACACCCCTAGCTTCAAATTTCGAAGGTCTAAAGCATCGATAGGCCACGCTTTTACAGTTCGTATTCGTACTGGAAATCAAAAGCAAACGAGCTTTTACCCTTTTGTTCCACAAGAGATTTTTGTTCTCGTTGAACCCACCTTAGGACACTTGCGTTATCTTTTAATAGATGTGCCACCCCAGCTAAACTCCCCACGTGACAATGTCTTTTGCCCGGATAGGCAGGCCGAAGTTGAGTACAACCGGGCGTGGGTGGCACTCGGTCCTTCGAATTTTCAAAGGCCATCGGGAGCACATCGGGCACCACGCGACGTGCGATGCTATTCCAGCCACTGGACCCTACCTCCGGCTGAGCCATTTCCAGGGTGGGCAGGCTGTTAAATAGTAAAAGTAACTCTTTTCGGGGTCCCTGTCAACATCTTCGGACTTTCTTAACGGTACTGTCAATCGGCACATCTCGGTTTTGAAATTTTAACTGGATCCTTTATGGAAGCTCACGCTAAGGTGCTATCCGACGGGCTTCCCCCGTCTCTTAGGATCAACTAACCCATGTGTAACTGGTGTTCACATGGAACCTTTCCCTTCTTCGACCTTCAAGGTTCTCATTTGAATATTTGCTACTACTACCAAAATCAGCACCGATGGTCGCTCCGCCCGAGCTCCCGCCCGAGCTCACGCCCCTGGTTTCACGGCGACCACCGCGCCCTCCTACTCATTAGGGCTTGGCCCTTGCCCTAAAGGCCGAGTATAGGTTGCACGCTTCAGTGCCATCCATTTACAGGGCTAGTTGATTCGGTAGGTGAGTTATTACACATTCTTTAGGAGATTTCAACTTCCATGGCTAACCATCCTGCTGTCTTAATCAACTAACACCCTTTGTGGGTTCTTGGTTAACGCATAGTTAGGCACCATAACCAACTTCTGGTTCATCCCGCATCGCCAGTTTTGCTTGCCAAAAATGGCCCACTTGGAGCTCTCAATTCCGTGGGACGGCTCAACGAAGCAGCCGCCCTGTACTACTTATTTAAAGTTCAAGAATAGGTCGAGGGCATTGCACCCTCGATACCTCTAATCATTGGCTTTACCCGATAGAACTCGCATTTGAGCTCTAGTTATCTTGAGGGAAACTTCAAAGGGAATTAGCTACTAGACGGTTCGATTAGTCTTTCGCCCCTATACTTAAGTCAGATGAACGATTTGCACGTCAGTATCGCTGTGGGCCTCCACTAGAGATTCCTCTAGCTTCGCCCCACTCAGGCATAATTCACCATCTTTCGGGTCCCTATAGGCATGCTTGCACTTGAACCCTTCTCAAAAGATCGAGGTCGGTCGGTGGTTCACCCATGAGGGATCCCGCCAATCAGCTTCCTTGTGCCTTATAGGTTTACTCGCTTATTGACTGGCACACATATCAGACTTCTTGGTTCGTGTTTCAAGACGGTTCGAATAAGGAGCCCGCTGACCGACGCCGAAAGCGCGCAAGTGTTGAAGCACCACCGCGATTGCATGCACCACCAGCCATGATTTCGATGACGACGTCTCGTGAGCGTATCAAAGGCTCGAGCTTGGGCCATCGTCACGATTCGCATCAATCCGCATACCAAGTCGATCGACGAACCGACTCGTGGTCGTTCCACATCCGACCGAGGTGCATCGTTGGCCCCCATCCATTTCCTTTCCAACAATTTCAAGCACTCTTTGGCTCTCTTTTCAAAGTTCTTTTCATTTTTCTCTTGTGGTACTTGTTCATTATTGGTCTCTCGCCTATATTTAGCCTTGGACGGAATTTTCCACCCTATTGGGGCTGCATTCTCAAACAACCCGACTCGTCGACAGGGCCTCGTGGTGCGACAAGGTTCAAGTGAGATGGGGCTCTCACCCTCTCCAGCGCCTCTTTGTAGGGGACTTAGGCCCCAGTCCATCGTTAAGGATGCTTCTCCAGAATACAATTCGGGCACCAAGGGCGCAAGATTTTCAAGCTGGGCTTTTCCCGATTTGCTCGCTATTACTAGGGGAATCCTTGTTAGTTTCTTTTCCTTCGCTTATTGATATGCTTAAACTCAGCAGGTGGTCCCGCCTGACCTGGGTTTGCATCTCGATCAATCAATCATTAGGTCCGTGAGCCGCGAGCGAGCGACATGCGCACGAGGAAGTACGAGGCCTTCTCTACCATCGCCAAGCCGTGGTGTGATGTCGGTCAAGGATCTTTTTTAGGCCAATCGAAAGCTGAAGGCGCACGAGATGCCAACATCTGCCTTGCGATGGTCCTTCCCCACCTAGAAGGGATGCGGGGGGGGGGGGGGGGGGGGGGGGGGGGGGGGGGGGGGGGGGGGGGGGAGGGGGAAGGTGACGATGTTTGACACTCAGGCAGACGTGCCCTCGGCCTAATGGCTTCGGGCGCAACTTATGTTCAAAGACTCGATGGTTCACTAGATTTTGCAATTTACACAAAGTATCGCATTTTGTTACATTCTTCATCGATGTGAGAGCCAAGATATCCATTGCTGAGAGTCATTTTTGAGATCGTTTAGGGACAACACGACCGTCAATCGCGCCCCGAGATCGGGGCGACTAGGATGTGCTTTTTCATTCGAGTTCCTTGGTGCATCCTATGCTGTGGGTTTTGTTGTTGCGCATGACAAAGCGCTTGGGCACGAGCCCGCACACCCTTGCAACGCGAGGCAGGACGAGGGACTCGAGAGCCCATCGCCCCGTCGATGTGTTTACAATGTGTTCACAGGTCATTTCGCTGATCGAATTTTTGCCAATGATTCTTCCGCAGGTTCACCTACGAAAACCTTGTTACGACTTCTCCTACCTCTAAATTATAAGGTTCAGTGGACTTCTCGCGACATCGCGAGCAGCGAACCGCCCACGTTGCCATGATCCAAACCCTTCATCGGACCATTCAATCGGTAGGAGTGACGGGCGGTGTGTACAAAGGGCAAGGACGTAGTCAACGTGAGCTGATGACTCGCGCTTACTAGGAATTCCTTGTTGAAGACCTACAATTGCAATGATTTATCCCCATCACGATGAAATTTCAAAGATTAGTCGGACCTGTCGGTCAAGGCTATAAACTTATTGACTACATCAGTGTAGCACGCGTGCCTAAAACTTCCTACATTTTTTCCACTGATGAGGCCTTGGCAGCAGGGGTGTCACATCGTGCCTAGGATGGCTGTGCGGCTCGCTAGATGCTAACGACAAACGATCATGTCATTGATCACGCTACACAATGAGTTTGCCTAGGCAAGCATGAGTCTCGGGATCCAACCCCACGTTCGTTGCCTCAAGGGCTTGTGACAAAGCACTCCGCATGCTCGAAATGCCCCTAGTGATTTGGCCCTCGCATAGCATGCATCATCGTTAGCTTCGTCGCCCACACTGTCGAGCTTGTCTAGCCACATCCCAGCTCATTATCCCACGATTTTTCCCATTTTGTTGCCCACAGTTTAGCAGATTTCAATTCCCACATTTTCCCCACTTTGTTGGCTACTAATCAGGCATCCTACACTCCTTGACCGACGTCACCGGCCGCCTGCCTGCTAGCGATGGTGGCCGCCATAGCCAAGCACCACCGGCTGGATGGGCAAGGCAGCAAGCTGCTCTGTCGATACCATCCCCGCTGGGTTCCCCAAGCCCAGCGTTGGCCCATGTGGGATGGGTTGGGGGGGAGCACGCACGGCCCATTGGCACCCAGCAAAGTAGGTGACCACCTCCCCCCTAAAGAGTCTTAAATGAAATTTCACTCCCGATAGGAGGAAACATCAATATGTTTGAGCCATCATAATGGCTCTAAAAAATTATTTATCTGGAATTTTGAGCTAAAATTTTGTACATAAATTGAGAATAATCATATCTACCACTACAAAAAATTTTAGAATTTTCTGGGCACTAAATTATTTTTAATGAATTTTCTACTGTCAAAAATTGAAAAAATCATCAAAAATAGCCCCAGAGTCGAAATGATCCAAAACTCGGGGCATCGATTGCCGAAAAGAGAGGGACAATTGTTGTGGGTGGTCGGGGGGGTGGGGGGGAGGGAAGAATTGAAGCGACAAAGGACTGAATCTTACTGGATCATGACAGCAAGGCCACTCTGCCAGTTACGATACGCTGTCGCGTATTTAAGTTGTATGCAAATAATTCTACCCGTCGCTCGGTGGGAATCACACTTCAAGGCAGCCCACTAGGCTTCTCCGCCGTGTGGGCTTGGCCAACGACACATGCCTTTGGGGGCCGGGTTGCCCTTACTGCAGGTCGGTAATTAGGCGATGGGCACATGCATCGCTTCTAGCTTGGATTCTGACTTAGAGGCATTTAGTCATAATCCAGTGCACGATGCCTTCGCGCCACTGGCTTTTCAACCAAGCGCGATGACCAATTGTGCGAATCAATGGTTCCTCTCGTACTAGGTTGAATTACTATCATGACGTGGGCATCAGTAGGGTAAAACTCACATGTCTCATGATGGTCTAAACCCAGCTCACATTCCCTATTGGTGGGTGAACAATCCAACACTTAGTGAATTCTGCTTCATGGTGATAGGAAGAGTCAACATCGAAGGATTAAAAAGCCACGTCGCTATGAACACTTGGCTGCCACAAGCTAATTATCCTTGTGGTAACTTTTCTGACACCTCTAGCTTCAGATTTTGAAGTTCTAAAGGATTGATAGGCTACGCTTTCACAGTTCATATTCGTACTAGAAATTAGAATCAAACGAGCTTTTACCTTTTTGTTCCCCACCAGATTTCTGTTCTCGTTGAGCTTACCTTAGGACACCTGCATTATCTTTTAACAGATGTGCCACCACAGTCATACATCCCTCCTGACAATGTCTATCGCTTGGATCGACCGACCGAAGCCAACCTTGGGTCCAAAAAGAGGGGCGACGCCCTGCCTCCGATTCAAGGAATAAGTAAAATAACGTTAAAAGTAGTTGTATTTCACTTTCGCCATTTTCGGCTCCCAGTTATCCTACACCTCTCAAGTCATTTCACAAAGTCAGATTAAAGTCAAGCTAAACAAGGTCTTCTTTCCCCACTGATTCTGCCAAGCCCATTCCCTTGGCTATGGTTTCGCTGGATAGTAGATAGGGACAGTGGGAATCTCGTTAATCCATTCATGTGCGTCACTAATTAGATGACGAGGCATTTGGCTACCTTAAGAGAGTCATAGTTACTCCTATCGTTTACCAGCGCTTAGTTGAATTTCTTCACTTTGACATTTAGAGCACTGGGTAGAAATCACATTACGTAAGCATCCGTAAGGACCATCGCAATGCTTTGTTTTAATTAAATAGTCAGATTCCCCTTGTCCGTACCAATTCTGAGTTGGCTGTTCGACGCCCGAGGAAGGCCCCTGAAGGAACCATTCCTAGTCCATCCACAGCTGGCATGCAGTGACCCACTCTCACCGCGACAGTAGCTCGAGCAGTCTACCAACAGCTGACGGGTTCGAGACTGGGACCCCTGTGCCCAGCCCTCAAAGCCAATCTTTTTCCCGAGGCTATGGATCCATTTTATCGACTTCCCTTGCCTACATTGTTCCATCAGCCAGAGGCTGCTTACCATGGAGACCTGATGAGGTTATGAGTACAACCGGGTGTGGGAGGCACTCGATCCTCCAGATTTTCAAGGGCCATCGGGGGAGCATCGAACACCACATGACGTGGGGTGCTCTTCCAACCGCTGGACCCTACCACTAGCTGAGCCGTTTCTAGGGTGGATAGGCTGTTAAACAGAAAAGATAACTCTTTCCAAGGCCCTAGCCGACATCTTCAGACTCCCTAACGTTACAATCAGCTGCCACGTCCCGATTCCAAAATTTTAACTGGATCCCCTTTCGAAGCTCACGTCGAGGTGCTATCCGATGGGCTTCCCCTGCCTCTTAGGATCGACTAACCCATGTGCAAGTGTCGTTCACATGGAACCTTTCCCTTTTTCAGCCTTCAAAGTTCTCATTTGAATATTTGCTACTACCACCAAGATCTGCACCGATGGCCGCTACGCCCGAGCTCGCACCTCGAGTTTGCGATGACCACTACGCCCTTTTACTCATTCCCATTACCAGACTCGAAGAGCCTAGTATTGTTATTTATTGTCACTACTTCCCCAAGTCAGGATTGGGTAATTTGCGTGCTTGCTGCCTTCCTTGGATGTGGTAGCCGTTTCTCAAGCTCCCTCTCCGGATTCGAACCCTAATTCTCCGTCACCCGTCACCCGTCACCACCATAGTAGGTGTCACACCGTCGGTTGCGGGATCAGCGCAACTCCAGTATGATGGCGCTAGATGCATCCACCTAACCAGCCCAACTTTCTAAGCCCGTGCCAAAAGAAGAATAAGAGCCAACAATGCAAAATGTAAAGTAAGAAGACGGTATTACGAGAACTCTTTCTCAACCTTTATTGAAAATAAAGGAACTCCTTACAAAAGAACGATCTCTCTCTAAGAGCACCCAAAGCCTCCAGCTACCCACACACTTGAGTTTGTATTACTTGATGTGTTTACAACTGAACTCCCTTTTTATACTAGTTGAGGAGTGTCCTACTCAAACACTCTCTCTTAGTTATCCTATGTTTTTCGGATAGGCCACCCAATCTTGATCATGAATCTTTATCTCATTGAGGCTTATCTTCAAAGTTTGGATAGCTTCCTTCTCTCGCAAGGACTCTCCTTGAGTTAAGGATCTCATCTGCTTTGAAGTCTTCTCTAAGCCTTCTTATCCGCTTTCAACCAGTTTAGATAGGCTTGAGGAGATGGTTTCCATTCAGGACTCTTTTCGAACCTTATCTCCCTTGGCTTTCAGGATAGTACATCTCTTTCTTATCCTTCTATCACCTTGATCCTTCTCTAGCCAATAGCCATATCCTTTCTTTGTGGAATATCTTCGCTTGCTAGACTTTCCATCCATGCCTAGCTAGGTTCCCGAATTTTGCCCCGTGTTCTCGTCACTGGACATATTCGCACCACCATGTGCTGGTGCTTGCTTGAGGCGTCTCTGCCGCTTTCTTCTTAAGCGGGCTTATGGGTCTATTTGTTTGCTTCGTCCCTCGCTCCACAACATTCCCTACTCATCATCGAATCTCGCCACTGTAAGTATGAAACTCGATTTCTCACCAAGTCTCTCGCATTCGTTTTCATATCTAAGTCACGTATTTTTACCTTGCTAGCGTGGTCCTCCACACTTGTAGGTTCGGGCATGGAGCAAGACTCACCATGCCTATGCCTTGGTACTCAGATTCAAGGGTCTGACAAACCACCCCCACCAGAAGAGCCCGACGCCCTCGTCGGCTTAGTGTTATGATACGCCCTGATTTGGTCCTCGAATTGCCACAATGTGGTATCTTTCTCCCAACTCGCATCCACCTTATTGGTGCCTTTCCAGTGGACTAGGTAGTATGTCCTCCGATTCATCTTACTATAGCCCCCTATTCAATGATCAAGGATTTTCTTTATTTACTTGTCAAATTGAAGTCAAGTTACCGACGGTGCACGCTTAGCTTGCTTACGTCTGCGATCGGCATCTTCCTGAAACTCTTTGAGGAAGCTCACGTGGAATGTTAGGTGCATCTTTAGATGTTGCGGTAACTTCAACCTGTAAGCTACTACTTTAACTTTCTTCTCGATCTCAAATATTCCATCATACCTTAGGATAAGGCCTCAATAAACTCCCTTCTTCGTGATTTTCTTCCAAATTTGGGGTGTCAACTTTCAGTAGCACCTTGTCCCCAACTTGGAACTCAGCATCACATCTTTTTTTGTCAGCATATTTCCTCATACGCCTCTATGCCTTAAAAAGGCTATCCCTCGCTTGGTCAATCAACTCTTGCTTATCTCGAGCATAGCGGTAGGCTGCTGGACAGCTTCCTTGGCTCCTTTGCTTGGCTATCTCATGGGGCGTCAGTGAGTGTTGCCTGAAAGCTACCTCTATGGGACTTAGACCTATTGATGACGAGCGATGGATGTTGTAGCAAAACCATGCTACATCCAATAATTCAAGCCAATCTCTTTGGCTTGCAGTCACGTAGCGCCGCAAATACTCCTCCAGCAAGCTATTTACCCTCTCCGCTTGATCGTTTGTCTGTGGATGGTTTGCTGCAAAAAATTTGAGTTCTGTTCCCATCATGTTTAGCAACACTGTCCAGAATCTTTCCATGAATCTGTCATCTCTGTCACTCACAATGTCTTTCGGCACCCAAACAACTTAACAACATGTTTGAAAAACATCTTAGCGGCCATATCAGCTGGGCACACTCGAGTAACAAAAACAAAGATAGCATACTTTGAGAACCTATCAACAATCACCATTATAGCAGATAGTTCCTTTACCTTTAGGAAACTCATAATGAAATCCATCGACACCGACTCCCATGGGTGTTCCGGAATGGGTAAGGGTTGGAGCAAACCCGCCTCCCTCTTTCTATCCGTTTTGTCCTGTTGGCACATGTGCGAACATAGGCCTCCACATCTTCCATCAATCTTGGGCCAATAAGAGGCTCTTGTCAGTAGTGTGAGCATCCTCTCGATGCCTCGGTGACCTGCCCATAGCAGGTCATGGGTTTCCCTCAGCAACTGTTTCCGAAGTCCTCCAGACTTGGGCACAAATAGTCTGTCTCCTTGAGCATATAGCAACCAATCCTCAATCTAGTATCTTTAGATCAAGCCTTTGCTCACCTCCTCCATGAGTCGGGCATACTCGGTATCTTCCCCAACTATCGATCTTATTTGCTCGAGTAAGTCGCTCTGGACACCCGTCAGAGCAGCCACATAAGTTTGCACTTCTACGCGGCTTAGTGCATCAGTAACAATGTTTTGTTTGCCTGGTTTGTGTTCCCATAGAAAATCAAACTCCGCCACAAACTCTTGCCATCTTTCTTGTTTCAGAGATAGCTTTTTCTACAAGCGAAAATAGGTATTAGTGACATTGTCAGTAATTACCTTAAATTTCATCCTAAGCAAGTAATGCCGCCATGTCCCTAGGCAATGGACAACAGCTGTCATTTCCTTTTCATGAGTCGAATAACACTGCTCTACATCCTTGAGTTTTCGACTCTCGAATGCCACGGGATGGCCATTCTACACCAACACACCCTCGATTGCTCAATCAAAAGCGTCTGTGACTACCTCTAATGGCTCTTCAATGTTTGATAGGGACAGTACTAGTTTCGAGGCTATTGCCTGTTTTAATCCCTCAAAAGCCTTATTGCATTCATCGGTCCACACCCACGGGCTATCTTTCTTTATCAAGTCCATCAAAGGGTTGCTCTTGCTCGAATATCCTTTGATGAACCATTTGTAATAGTTTGCGAGCCTAAGGAATGATCGCAATTCAACAATTTTTGCGAGATTGGCCATTCCATGATGGTCTTCACTTTCCTTTCATCCATCCGTATCTGTCCGTTCCCGACCCAATGTCCCAAGAATGGCACTTCTTGCTTGCAAAACTCGCATTTTTCCTTCTTAGTGTACGGCTGGTGTTCTCGCAGCCGCGTCAATACTTGCTGCAAATGGTTTGTGTGGTCGTCTAGGGCCTTGTTATAGACCACAATGTCATCTAAGTATACTACAACAAACTTGTCCAAAAACTCAAACAATACGTCATTCATAAGATTGCAAAAGGTAGCAAGTGCATTTGTTAGCTCGAAGGGCATCACCATGAACTCATAAGAGCCGTACCTTATGACGCATGCGATTTTTGCTTCATCCCCCTTAGCTATTCTGACTTGCTAGTATCCCAACCGCAAGTCTAGCTTTGTAAAGTACTTGGCCCTTGATAACTGATCAAATAAGTCAGCAACGTTTGGCACTGGATATTTGTACTTTATCGTTACCTTGTTTAATGCTCAGTAATCAACGCATATTCTCAGTGAGCCATCTTGTTTCCACTGGAATAGCACAGGTGCTCAATAAAGGGCCTTCAGGTTGAATGAAACCCGCTTCCAACAGCTCGTCTAGTTGCTTCCGTAGTTCGGCTAGTTTCGACGGGGGCATTCGATATGGTGCTTGAGTAGGGGGTCTAGCACCCGAAAGTAACTCAATCATATGATTAAGATTCCTCCTCAAAGGCAATGTCTTGGGGAGCTCCGGTGGCATCATGTCACTGAATTCCCTCAACACTTTAGCGATCTTGTCGAGCACCTTTACAACCTGATCTGGTTTTACCTCAAATAGTGCTGCCACCATCGTCACTTCACCCTTCTGCAGTCCCGACTTAAATTGCTTTGCATTGCAACCCAATCGGTTTCTTGTCTATCAAAAGCTCTCTTGCTACTTCGGTTTTAATTAGGCTCAGGGCTCGCTCATCAGCCACGAATAGTCCACATAAGTGGGGCACCACTGATGCCTTGGTTTTTCTGTAGAATTCTAGACCCAAGATAACATCAAAGTCATCTAACTAAGTTATCATGAAGTTGGACCTTTCCATTCGCCTACTTTAAGGGTTGTAGTGGCAGCGTTGCATACTGCCTTCGCCTCAGTATTCACTGCGTTGAACTTGACCGAGGCTGGAGAAAGCTTAAGCCTAAGTTTTCCCACTTCTCTTTCCGCGATGAAATTATTGGTAACTCCCGTATCCAACATTGCCATTACATCCTCCCTGTTTACCTTCATCGGGACATAGATCAACCCTTTCTGCAAGTTCGTGGGTGTGATTGCATTCAACAACTGGATTGGATTCACCCGAGTTGTGGCATTTCCTTCCTTTTCCTTGGAGGAATCCTCTGCTGCCATGAGCGCCGCTAACTTCTCCTTGTGAGGACAGTCGCGTGCTCTATGTGGCCCGTTGCATAAGAAGCAACCCCCTTGGTCCACATTTTATCCCTTTCCTTTCAAAAGGGATAAGCCCCGAGGCTTGCTGGACTCAGCATTCTTCTTTTTCTTGCCCTTGCCATTGGGATTTTCATCTCTTTTCCAGCTTTCCCTTGTTTCTCACCTTTCTTTTTGGGAGTGCCACCCATTTACTTAAAATCCACCAAGCTATCTGCCATGAAAAATGTTGACAGCAAGTCTTTGACACCTTGCCGCCTCAGTTCTGCTTGAGCTCATGGCTGGAAGGCTGATAGGAAGTTAAACATCGTATCCTCCTCTGACATGTTCTTGATGTCCAGCATCACTGAACTAAATTCCTTGACAAAGTCATGCACTAAACCTGTGTGCTTCAGGCGTTTTAGTTGTTCCTAGCCATGAATGAGGTGTTGCATGGCAGGAATTGCTCCTTCAATTCCCTTTTGAGTGCCTCCTATGAATCAATGCTAGGCCTTCCCATGATAGCGTCATCCTGCATACGGGTGCGCCACCACAACTTAGCATCACCAGATAAGTACATGGATGTGATCATTACTTGGTCATTTTTGAGCACTCTAGCAGCTTTGAAGTATTACTCCATATCCCACAAAAAGTTCTCAACTCCTTGACATTCCTCTCTCTAGAGAACGGCTTTGGTTTTGGCACCTTCAGCTTAGCCATAGTAGAGTCTACCCCTACCATAGGGGTGTGGGGAGCCCTTTTTAGCAGCCTGATCTCGGTCTCAAGGCTTTTCACAGTTTCCTTGAGGTTTTCGATGTCCTCTTCCATTGAGGATTATTGCTCGACGATTGTCTCCATCAACTCAGCTAGCGTGCATGTTGATCCCTCCGTCAGTGTACCAAAGATCTCTTCCAACCGAGCGACATGCTCTCGCATTGACTCACTCCCTCTTGGCATGGGGCCTTGGCAGCGATAAGATCAACCATGAGTTTAAGAGAAAGTGGTGACCGAAACTGCACTCTGATACCAAACTGTCACACCGTCAGTTGCGGGATCAGCGCAACTCTAGTGTGATGGCGCTAGATGTGTCCACCTAACCAGCCTAACTTTCTAAGCCTGTGCCAAAAGAAGACTAAGAGTCAACAATGCAAAATGCAAAGTAAGAAGACGGTATTACGGGAACCCTTTCTTAACCTTTATTGAAAATAAAGAACCTCTTTACAAAAGAAGGGTCTCTCTCTAAGAGCACCCAAAGCCTCTATCTATCCACACACTTGAGTTTGTATTACTCAATGTGTTTACAACTGAACCCAAGCCTCTTTTTTATACTAGTTGAGGAATGTCTACTCAAATACTCTCTTAGTTATCCTACATTTTTTGGATAGGCCACCCAATCTTGATCACGAATCTTTATCTCATTGAGGCTTATCTTCAAAGTTTGGATATCATCCTTCTCTCGCAAGGAGTCTCCTTGAGTCAAGGATCTCATCTCCTTTGAAGTCTTTTCTAAGCCTTCTTATCTGCTTTCAACCGGTTTGGATAGGCTTGAGGAGGTGGTTTCCATTCAGGACTCTTTTCGAGCCTTATCTCCTTTGTTTTTGGGATAGACATCTCTTTCTTATCCTTCTATCGCCTTGATCTTCCTCTAGCCAATAGCCATATCCTTTCTTTGAGGAATATCTTCGCTTGCTGGACTTTCCATCCATGCCAAGCTAGGTTCTCGGATTCTACCCTGTGTTCCCATCACTGGACATATTCGCACCACCATGTGCTGGTGCTTGCTTGAGGCATCTCTGCCGCTTTCCCCTTAAGCGAGCTTGTGGGTCTGTTTGTGTGCTTCATCCCTTGCTTCATCACGTTCCCAACTCACCATTGAATCTCGCCACTGTAAGTATGAAACTCGATTTCTCACAAAGTCTCCCGTATTCATTTTCATATCTAACGCATGTGTTTTTGCCTTACTAGCGTGGTCCTCCACACTTGTAGGTCCGAGCATGGAGCAAGACTCACCACGCCTACTCCGTGGTACTCAGATTCAAGGGTCTAACAGTAGGCAATTATCCTACCATCGAAAGTTGATAGGGCAGAAATTTGAATGATGCGTCGCCGACACAATGGCCTTGCGATCCATCCAGTTATCATGAATCATCAGAGCAACGAGCGAAGCCCGCATCCTAATAAATGTGCTCTTTCCAGAAGTCAGGGTTTGTTACATGTATTAGCTCTAGAAATACTACGTTTATCTGAGTGGTAGGTACCATCAGACAAACTATAACTCATTTAATGAGCCATTCGCAGTTTTACGATCTGAATTGGTTCATACTTCCACATGCATGGCTTAATCTTAGAGACAAGCATATGACTACTGGCAGGATCAACCAAGTAGCATCCTTTGAGACACCATGCCAACTAGGACTGAAGCGTGCCACAAGGCTTGCTGAGGCCAAAGCTGTCGTGGTCATCGTTCAAAATCAATGGGACGTAGGACAAATGCTTTCGCTTGGACAGGCAGAGGCCGAGGCCACTCTTGTCATAACACTTTTCGCACCCGAGGGGATGACCGAGAGCCTGTGTACCAAAGCAGCCACATGCCGAAGTAGTCGCACTTGAAGCATGAGGCCCGGCTTAGGTTTCAACCCATGCCTGCAAGGGACATGTTGCGAAGACAACCGACTCAAATCATCGAATTTCGTTTGTGAAGGCACTCAACACAGGGTCCCGATGCCACCCATGAAAAGCCAACATATGGCTCAGGGTGGAGCTTGAAGCGACGTGCTAGCCGACAGTTTGGTACAAGAGCATGGAGCCTACCAATGCACATGACTAGATCACCACTCACATGCCGCACGTACAAATGGGCAGCAACAGCACCACATGAGCTGCAAGCCGACAAGCGAAAGGCCATCGATCATGTAGGTCATCGAGTGCTGCCGCATCCAAGCCACTAAGTGCGAAATTGTTTTGATAGCAAAGGGCAATTGTTCGATTGCAAGGGACCATCGATGAGGCCTTGGCAGTAGGGGTGTCACGCGGTGCCCAGACTAGCCGTGTGGCTCGCTCGATGCTAATGGCTGACGATCGTGTTGTCAATTGTGTTGCACAACAGAGTCCGCCTCAGCAAGCCTAAGCGTCAGGATCCAACCCCGCATCCGCCGCCTCAAGGGCCTGCGATGAAGCACTCTGCATGCTTGAAATCCCCCAGCGATTGGCCTTCGTGTAACATGCATCATCATTAGCATTGCCGCCCACACTGTTGTGCTTGTCTAGCCACATCCCAGCTCATTATCCCACAATTTAGCAGATTTTGTTTCCCACATTTTTTCCACCGATGAAGCCTTGGCAGCAGGGGTGTCACACCGCGCCCAGGCTGGTCGTGTGGCTCGCTCGATGCTAACAGCTGACGATCGTGTCATCGATCGCGCTGCACAATGAGTCCGCCTAGGCAAGCCTGAGCGTCAGGATCCAACCCCGCATCCACTGCCTCAAGGGCCTGAGACGAAGCACTCCGCATCCTCAAAATCCCCCCAGCGATTTGGCCCTTGCGTAGCATGCATCATCGTTAGCTTCGTCGCCGACACCGTCGAGCTTGTCTAGCCACATCCCAGCTCATTATCCCACGATTTTTCTCGTTTCATTTCCCACAATTTAGTGGATTTCATTTCCCATGTTTTCCCTACTCCGTTGGCTATTGATCAGGCATCCCACACTTTTCGGCCAACGTTGTCGGCTGCCTGCCTGCAGACAGTGGTGGCCACCACCACCACGCACCACTGGCTAGATGGGCAAGGCAGCAAAGCCCTGTCCATGCCATGCGCGCCTGTTCCCCAAGCCCTGCGACTGCACACGTGGGATGGGCAGCGGGGGTGCACGCATGGCCTCCTGGCACCCAGCAAGCTAGGTGACCACCTCCCCCATAAAGAGTCTTAAATGAAATTTCACTCCCGGCAGGAGGAAACGTCAATATGTTTGAGCCATCCTAATGGGTCTAAAAAATTATTTACTTGGAATTTTCAGCTCAAAATATTTACTTGGAATTTTGAGCTGAATTTTTTACAGCCAAAAATTGAAAAATCCATCAAAAATAGTTCGTGAGTCAAAATGATCCCAAAAATTAGGGGCAGACTCCTCATGAATTACACGATTCATTTGAGTAATTTCGGGACCAATTCCATGATGAAAAGACCGTTAATTCACACCAATTTTGCAACTGGGCATTGCGGCCAGCAGGCTGGGGCAGCTGTGCCTCTGCCTGGCCCAGGATGCATGCTGGCTGCCCTGTCCAGCGCACCTCCAGCCACCCCATGGCTGCCCGCAGCGTCCATCACAGCCAGGGGACACGGCCAAGCCCAACTTGCCCACAAAATCAACACCCACAGCACGTGCCAACTGGGGACAGCGGTGGCACCCTTGGCTCACACACTGGGCACCATGTCGAGCAGCAGGGATAAGGGGACTAGCTCGCGCTAGGCAAGCCGCCCATGCCGTGCATGCTGGGGGCTTCCGAGGCATGCCTCCCATGCCCAGGGTCCGTGTGACGCGGCTCCCCTGGTTCGCTCACTGGGCACGATGTTGAAGGGCAGGGACGAGGGGGCTAGCGCGCGATGGGCTCCCTTGGCCTGCCTTGTGCACCCACCGCTGCTGCACGCTGGGCAAGTCGCCCATACCGTGCCTGCTGGAGGCTGCCAAGGCATGCCTCCGTGCGACGCGGCTCCCTTGGATCGCTTGCTGGGCACCATGTCGATCGGCAAGGACAAGGGGGCTGGCTTCTGCACCCACCGCTGCCACACGCTGGGCAAGCAGCCCATGCCGTGCCTTCTGGGGGCTGCCAAGGCATGCCATCCGTGCCCAGGGTCCGTGCGATGCAGCTCCCCTGGCTCGCTCGCTGGGCACCATGTCAACGGTCAAGGATGGGGGGGTTTGAAAACGATGGGCACCAGTGGCCTGGTTGGCATGCCCACCGCCACCACAGGCTGGGCAAGCAGCCCATGCTATGCCTGCTGGGGGCTGCCAAGGCATGCCTCTTAAGCCCAAGGACTGTGCGGCTCGGCTCCCCTGGCTCGCTCACTGGGCACCATGTCGAGGGGCAGGGGCGAGGGGGCTGGCTCGCGATGGGTGCCGGTGGCCTGGTTTCTGCGCCCACCGCAGTCGCACGCTGGGCAAGCAGCCCATGCCATGCCTGCTGGGGGCTGCATGGCAAGAGTCTGTGCGACACGGCTCCCCTGGCTCGCTCGCTGGGCATCATGTCGAGGGGCGGGGACGAGGGGGTCGGCTTACAATGGGCGCTCGTGGCCTGGCCGGTGCGCCCCCCACTGTCGTACGCTGGGCAAGCAGCCCATGCCATGACTGCCGGGGGCTGCCAAGGCATGCGTCCCATTCCCAGGGTCCATGTGACATGGTTCCCCTTGATCGCCCGCTGGGCACCATGTCGAAGGGCAGGGTCGAGGGGCAGGCTCGTGATGAGGGCCGGTGGCATGGTTGGCGCACCCACCGCTGCCGCACACTGGGCAAGCAGCCCATGCCATACCTGCTGGGGGCTGCTAAGGCATGCCTCTCAAGCCTAGGCTCCGTGCGCCGCAGCTCCCATGGATCACTCGCTTGGCCCCATGTCGAGGGGCAGGGACGACGGGGCTGGCTCACAATAGGCGCCCATGGCCTGGTTGGCACAGCCACTGCTGCCGCATGCTGGGCAAGCAGCCCATGCCATGCCTGCTGTAGGCTGCTTAGGCATGCCTCCCGTGCCCAGTGTCCACGTGACACAGCTCCCCTCCCTCGCTCGCTTGGCACCATGTCAAGGGTCAGGGACGGGGGGGGGGGGGGCTCGCAAGTGATGGACTCCAGTGGCCTGGCTGCGCGCCCACTGCTGCCGCACGCTGGGAAAGTAGCCCATGCCATGCCTGCTGGGGGCTGTATGGCAAGAGTCTCTGTGACACGGCTCCCCTAGCTCGCTCGCTGGGCATCATGTCGAGGGGCGGGGACGAGGGGGTCAACTTACGATGGGCGCCCGTGGCCTGGCTGGTGCACCCCCCACTGTCGTACGCTGGGCAAGCAGCCCATGCCATGACTGCCGGGGGCTGCCAAGGCATGCGTCCCATTCCCAGGGTCCATGTGACATGGCTCCCCTTGATCGCCCGCTGGGCACCATGTTGAAGGGCAGGGTTGAGGGGCGGGCTCGTGATGAGGGCCGGTGGCATGGCTGGCGCACTCACCGCTGCCGCAGACTGGGCAAGCAACCCATACCATACCTGCTGGGGGCTGCTAAGGCATGCCTCTCAAGCCTAGGCCCCGTGCGCCGTGGCTCCCATGGATCACTCGCTTGGCCCCATGTCGAGGGGCAGGGACGACGGGGCTGGCTCACAATAGGTGCCCATGGCCTGGTTGGCACAGCCACTGCTGCCGCATGCTGGGCAAGCAGCCCATGCCATGCCTGCTGTAGGCTGCTTAGGCATGCCTCCCGTGCCCAGTGTCCACGCGACACAGCTCCCCTCCCTCGCTCGCTTGGCACCATGTCGAGGGTCAGGGACTGGGGGGCTCGCAAGTGATGGACTCCAGTGGCCTGGCTGCGCGCCCACTGCTGCCGCACGCTAGGAAAGCAGCCCATGCCATGCCTGCTGGGGGATCCTAGGCATGCCTCTCGTGACCAGGGTCTGTGCGACGCAGCTCTCCTGGCTCGCTCCCTGGGCACCGTGTTGAGGGCCAAGGACGAGGGGGCTGGCTAGTGATGGGTGCCCATGTCTTGGTTGGCGCGCCCACCGCTGCCGCACACTGGGCAAGCAGCCCATGCCATGCCTGCTGGGGGCTGCCGAGGCATGCCTCCTCCGCCCAGGGTTAGTGCGATGTGACTCCCCTAGATCACTCGCTGGGCACAATGTTGATGGGCGGGACGAGGGGGCTGGCTCGCGATGGGCGCCCATGGCCTGGCTGGTGCGCCCACCGCTGCTGCATGCTGGGCAAGCAGCCCATGCTGTACCTGCTGCGGGCTGCCAAGGCATGCCTCCCACACCCAGGGTCCATGCGACGTGGCTCCCCTGGATCGCTCGCTGGGCACCATGTCGAGGGGCAGGGACGAGGGGGCTGGCTCGCGATGGGCGCCCTTGGCCTGGCCAGTGCACCCACCGCTGCCGCACACTGGGCAAGCAGCCCATGTCGTGCCTGCTGGGGGCTGCTAAGGCTTGCCTGCCGTGCCAAGTGTCTGTGTGATGCGAGTCCCTTGGCGCGCTCGCTAGGCACCATGTCGAGGGCCAGGGACGGGGCGGCTCTTAAGCGATGGGCGCTAGTGCCCTGGCTGGCGCTCCCACCGCTGCCGCACGCTGGGCAAGCAGCCCATGCCATGCCTGTTGGGGGCTGCCAAGGCATGCCTCCCATACCCAGGGTCCATGTGACATGGCACCCCTGGCTTGCTTGCTGGGCACCATGTCGAGGGGCAGGGGCGAGGGAGCTGGCTCGCAATGGGCGTCCATGGCCTAGCTTGTGCGCCCACCACTGCCACACGCTGGGCAAGCAGCCCAGGCCGTGCCTGCTGGGGGCTGCCAAGCCATACCTCCCATGCCCAGGGTCCATGCGACACGGCTCCCCTGGCTCGTTTCTCGGGCACCATGACGAGGGGCAGGGACGAGGGGGCTGGCTAGCGATGGGCTCCCTTGGCCTGGCTGGCGCGCCCACCACTGCCACACACTGGGCAAGGACCCCATGCCATGCCTGCTGGGGGCTGCTAAGGCTTGCCTGCTGTGCCAAGTGTCTGTGTGATGCAGGTCCCCTGGCGCGCTCGCTAGGCACCATGTCGAGGGCCACGGACGGGGCGACTCTTAAGCGATGGGCGCCCGTTGCCTGGCTTGTGTGCCCACCGCTGCCGCACGCTGGGCAAGCAGCCCATGCTGTGCCCGCTGGAGGCCACCAAGGCATGCCTCCCATACCCAGGGTCCTTGCGATGCAGCTCCCCTGGATCGCTCACAGGGCACCATGTCGAGGGGGAGGGACGTGGGGGCGGGCTCGCGATCGGCGCCCGTGGCCAGACTGGTGTGCACTGCTGCCGAACACTGGGCAAGAAGCCCATGCCATGCCTGCTTGGGGCTGCCTAGGCATGCCTCCCATGCCCAGGGTCCATATGATGCAGCTCCCCTGGATCGCTCACTGGGCACCATGTCGAGGGGCAGGGACGAGGGGGCTGGCTCACGATGGGCGCCAGTGGCCTGGCTGGCGCGCCCACCTTTGCTGTAAACTAGGCAAGCAGCCCATGCCGTGCCTGCTGGGGGCTGCCTAGGCATGCATGCCATGCCCAGTGTCCATGCAACATGTGTCACCTGCCGCGTCGAGGGTCTCGGATGGGGAGCTTTTAAGCGATGGGCGCCAGTGGACTTGCTAGCGTGCCCACTGCTGCTGCACGCTGGCAAGCGGCCCATGCTATGCCTGCTGGGGGCTGCCAAGGCATGGCTCCCATGCCCAGGATCTGTGCGACACCACTCTCCTGGCTCACTCGCTAGGTACCATGTCGAGGGGCAGGGGCGGGCGGGCCGGCTCGCGATGGGCGCCCGTGGCCTGGCTGGCGTGCCCACCGCTGCAGCACGCTGGGCAAGCAGCCCCTGCCATGCCTGTTGGAGGCCACCGAGGCATGCCACCCGTGCCCAGGGTCCATGCAATGTGGCTCCCCTGGCTCACTCGCTGGGCACCATGTCGAGGGGCCGGGACGAGTGGGCTGGCTCGAGATAGGCGCCCGTGGCCTGGCTGGCCCACCCACAGCTGCCACACGCTGGGCAAGCCGCCCATGCGTGCCTGCTGCGGGCTTCCAAGGCATGCCTTCCATGCCCAGGGTCCATGCGATGCAGCTCCCCCGGATCACTCGCTAGGCACGATGTCGAGGGGCAGGGACGAGGGGGCTGGCTCGCGATGAGCGTCCGTGGCCAGGCTTGTGCGCTCACCGCTGCTGCACGCTGGGCAAGCAGCCCATGCTGTGCCTACTGGGGGCTGCCTAGGCATGTCTCCCATGCCCAGGGTCCATGTGATGATGCTCCCCTGGCTCACTCCCTGGGCACCATGTCAAGGGTCAGGGACAGGGGGGCTTGCAAGTGATGGGTACCAGTGGCCTGGCTGGCGCGCCCACTGCTGCCGCACGCTGGGCAAGCAGCCCATGCCGTGCCCATTGGGGGCTGCCGAGGCATGCCTCCCATGCCCAGGGTCTATGCAATGTGGCTTCCTTGGCTCGCTCGCTAGGCACAATGTCAAAGGGCAGGGACGAGGAGGCTAGCTCGCGATGGGCACCCGTGGCCTGGCTGGCGTGCCTTCCGCTGCCGCACGCTGGGCACTTTGCCCATGCCGTGCCTGCTGGAGGCTGCTGAGGCATGCCTTCCTTGCCCACTGTCCATGTGATGCTGCTCGCCTGGCTCGCTTATTGGGTAGTACTTTACCGAGGGACAGCATCGAGGGACAAGTTTCTGTTAGATATATATATTTTTTATTGGAGTAACACTTGGTTCCCCAATGCTTCCTGATATGTTTCCAAGTGTTTTTCCCTTGTGTTTGTCATTCACTGCAAGCCCAAAGGACTTGCTTCTTTTTTCAGATCATTATCTTGAAGGACATTTCAGACCTCGGGGCATTGATTATCAAAAAGAGAGGGACAATTATTGTGGGGTTCGGGGTGGGGGGGGGGGGCAGGGACGAATCGAAGCCACAAAGGGCTGAATCTCAATGGATCATGGCAGCAAGGCCACTCTGCCACTTACAATACCCCGTCACGTATTTATGTCATCTGCAAATGATTATACCCATCACTCAGTGGGAATCACACTTAAAGGCAGCCCGCGAGACTCCTCCGCCATGCGGGCTTGGCCAACGACACGTGCCTTTGGGGGCCGAGAGGCACCTACTGCAGGTCAGTAATCAGGCGATGGGGGCATGCATCGCTTCTAACCTGGATTCTGACTTAGAGGCATTCAGTCATAATCCAGCGCACGGTAGCTTCACGCCACTGGCTTTTCAACCAAGTACAATGACCAATTATGCGAATCAATGGTTCCTCTCATACTAGGTTGAATTACTATCGTGACGCGGGCATCAATAAGGTAAAACTAACCTGTCTCACGATGGTCTAAACCCAGCTCACGTTCCCTATTGGTGGGTGAACAATCCAACACTTGATGAATTCTGCTTCACAATGATAGGAAAAGCCGACATCGAAGGATTAAAAAGCAATGTCGCTATGAACGCTTGGCTACCACAAGCCAGTTATCCCTGTGGTAACTTTTCTAACACCTCTGGCTTCAAATTTCGAAGGCCTAAAGGATTGATAGGCCATACTTTCATGGTTCGTATTCGTATTGGAAATCAGAATCAAATGAGCTTTTACCTTTTTGTTCCACACGAGATTTCTGTTCTCGTTGAGCTCTTCTTAGGACACTTGTGTTATCTTTTAACAGATGTGCCGGCCCAGCCAACTTCCCCACCTGACAATGTCTTTCGCCCGAATCGACCAGCCGAAGCCAACCTTGGGTCCAAAAAGAGGGGCGACACCCCACCTCCGATTCAGGAAATAAGCAAAATAACGTTAAAAATAGTGGTATTTCACTTTTGCCATTTTCGGCTCCCAGTTATCCTACACCTCTCAAGTCATTTCACAAAGTCAGATTAGAGTCAAGCTCAACAGGGTCTTCTTTTCCCACCGATTCTGCCAAGCTCGTTCCCTTGGTTGTGGTTTCGCTGGATAGTAGACAGGGACAGTGGCAATCTCGTTAATCCATTCATGCGCGTCACTAATTAGATGATGAGGCATTTGGCTACCTTAAGAGAGTCATAGTTATTTCCACTGTTTACCCGCGGTTGGTTGAATTTCTTCACTTTGACATTCAAAGCACTGGGTAGAAATCACATTGCGTGAGCATCCGTAGGGACCATCGCAATGCTTTGTTTTAATTAAACAGTCGGATTCCCCTTGTTCGTACCAGTTATGAGTTGGCTATTCGATGCCCAGGGAAGGCCCTCGAAGGAATCTTTCCTAGTCCGTCCCCTGGCAGGCACGTGGTGATGCTCTCACCGTGAGAGTAGCTCGAGTAGTCCATTAATAGCCCACGGGTTCGAGACTGGGACCCCCGTGCCCAGCCCTCAGAGCCAATCCTTTTCCCGAGATTACAGATCCATTTTATCGACTTCCCTTGCTTACATTGTTCCATCGACAAGTGGCTGTTCACCTTGGAGACTTGACGTGGTTATAAGTACGATCGCTCATGGAAGGCACTCGATCCTCCAGATTTTCAAGGGCCATCAGGGGCGCACCAGACACCACACGATGTGTGGTGCTCTTCTAGTCGCTGGACCCTACCTTCGGATAACTCTTTTCGGGGCCCTCGCTGATGTCCCCGAACTCCCTGACGTTACCGTTAGCCGTCACGTCCCGATTCTGAAATTTTAACCGGATCCTCTTTCGAAGCTTGTGCCAAGGAGCTATCCGACAAGCTTCCCCTGTCTCTTAGGATCAACTAACCCATGTGAAGTGCCGTTCACATGGAATCTTTCTGCTCTTTGGCCTTCAAAGTTCTCATTTGAATATTTACTACTACCCCCGAGGTCTGCACTGATGGCCGCTCCGCCCAGGCTCGCGCCCCGGGTTTTACGGTGACCACCATGCCTTCCTATTCATTGGGGCTTGGCCTTTGCCCTAACGGCCGGGTATAGGTTGTGCGCTTCAGCGCCATCCATTTTTAGAGCTAGTTGATTTGGCAGGTGAGTTGTTACACACTCCTTAGCGGATTTCCACTTCCATGACCACCATTATGCTGTCTTAATCAACCAATACCATTTATGGGTTCTAGGTTAGCGCGTAATTGGGCACCATAGCTCGACTTTCGATTCATCCCGTATTGCTAATTTTACTTACCAAAAATAGCCCACTTGGAGCTCTCGATTCCATGGGACAACTCAACAAGGCAGCCGCCCTATACTACCTATTTAAATTTTGAGAATAGGTCAAGGGCATTGTGCGCCCAATGCCTCTAATCATTGGCTTTACCCGATAAAACTCACATCTGAGCTCTAGCTATCCCGAGGGAAACTTCGGAGGGAACTAGCTACTAGACGGTTCGATTAGTCTTTTGCCCCTATATCAAAGTCAGACGAACGATTTGCACATCAGTATCGCTGCGGGCCTCCACCAAAGTTTCCTTTAGCTTCACCCCGCTCAGGCGTAGTTCACCATCCTTCAGGTCCCGATAGGCATGCTCGCACTCGAACCTTTCTTGAAAGATCGAGGTCAGTCGGCGGTGCACCCGCAAGGGATCCTACCAATCAGCTTCCTTGTGCCTTACGAGTTCACTCGCCCGTTGACTCGTACGCATGTTAGACTCCTTGGTTCATGTTTCAAGATGGGTCGAATGGGGAGCCTACTGGCCGACACCGGGGGCATGCAGTTGTCGAAGCACCACTGCAATGGCGCGCGCTGCCAACTAAGATCTCGACGATCACATCTCTACGAGCGTATCAAAGGCTAGGGCTTGGGCCACCGTCGCGATCCACGTCAGTCCACACCTCAAGTTGACCAACAGACTCACTCGTGGCCGTTCCACATACGACTGAGGTGCATCACCGGCCCCTATCCGCTTCCCTCCCAATAATTTCAAGCACTCTTTGGCCCTCTTTTCAAAGTCCATTTCATCTTTCCCTCGTGGTACTTTTTCACTATCTGTCTCTCGCCTGTATTTAGCCTTTGATGAAATTTACCACCCTATTGGGGCTGCATCCCGAAACAACCCGACTCATCGATAGCGCCTCATGGTGCGACAGGGTCCGAGCGAGAAGTAACTCTCACCCTCTTCAGTCCCCATTTTCAGGGGAATTGGGCCCCAATCTATCGCTAAGGATGCTTCTCCAGACTACATTCAGGCGTCGAGGGCGCATGATTTTCAAGCTAGGCTTTTCCCCGTTTGCTCGCCGTTACTAGGGGAATCCTTGTTACCTTCTTTTCCTCTGCTTATTGATATGCTCAAACTTAGCGGGTGGTCTCGCCTAACCTGGGGTCGCATCTTGATCGATCGATCGTTTGGATTATGAGTCACAAGCGAGCAACGCACGCATGAGGTAGCACAAGGCTTTCTCTACCACTGCCAAGCCGTGACGCTGTGTCGCTCGAGGCTCTTTTTTAGGCTAATCGCGAGTCGAAGGCGCATGGGAGGCCAACATTTGCCCCGCAATGGTCCCTCCCCTCCTCAAAGGGATGGGGGGGTTGGGGGCGACGGTGCTTGAGACCTAGGCAGATGTGCCCTCGGCCTGATGGCTTTGGGTGCAACTTGCATTCAAAGACTCGATGGTTCACGGGATTCTGCAATTCATACCAAGTATTGCATTTTGCTATGTTCTTCATCGGTGCAAGAGCTGAGATATCCATTATCGACCGTCATTTTAGACATCGTTTAGGGACGACACGATCACCAGTTGCACATCGAGATTAGGGCGACTGGGGCATGCTTTTTCATTCAAGTTCCTTGGCACATCCCGTGCTGTGGATTTTGTTGTTGCGCATGACGAGGGGCTTGGGTGTGAGCCCATGCACCCTTGCCTCACGAGGCCAGATGAGGGGCTCGAGAGCCCTCCACCTCACCGGTGTGTTTACAACGTGTTCGTAGGTCATTTTGCTGAGCGAGTTTTTGACAATGATCCTTCCTTAGGTTCACCTATGAAAACCTTGTTACGACTTCTCCTTCCTCTAAATGATAAGGTTCAGTGGACTTTTCATGACGTCGAGAGAGGGGAACTGCCCATGTCGTCGCGATTCGAACACTTCACCAGACTATTCAATCAGTAGGAGCGACGGGCGGTGTGTACAAAGGGCAGGGACATAGTCAACACGATCTGATGACTCGCGCTTACTAGGAATTCCTCGTTGAAGACCAACAATTGCAATGATCTATCCCCATCACGATGAAATTTCAAAGATTACCCCAGCTTGTCGGCCAAGGCTATAAACTCGTTGAATGCATCAGTGTAGCGCGCGTGTGGCATAGAACATCTAAAGGCATCACAGACCTGTTATTGCCTCAAACTTCCTTGGCCTAAGCGGTCATAGTCCCTCTAAGAAGCCAACCGTGGAGGGTCACCTCCACGTAGCTAGTTAACATGCTGAGGTCTCGTTCGCTAATGAAATTAACTAGACAAATCGCTCCACCAACTAAGAATAGCCATGCACCACCACCCATAGAATCAAGAAAGAGCTCTCAATCTGTCAATCCTTACTATGTCTAGACCTGGTAAGTTTCCCTGTGTTGAGTCAAATTAAGCCGTAGGCTCTACTCTTTGTGGTGCCCTTCCGTCAATTCCTTTAAGTTTCAGCCTTACGACCATACTCCCCCCAGAACCTAAAGACTTTAATTTCTCATAAGGTGCCAACAGAGTCCTAAAAGCAACATCCGTTGATCCCTGGTCAGTATCGTTTATGGTTGAGACTAGGACGGTATCTGATCGTCTTCGAGCCCTCAACTTTCATGTTTGATTAATGAAAACATCCTTGGTAAATGCTTTTGCAACTGTTCATCCTTCATAAATCCAAGAATTTTACCTCTAACTATGAAATATGAATGCCCCCGACTGTCCCTGTTAATCATTACTCTGATCTCGAAGGCCAACGAAATAGGATCAAAATCCTATGATGTTATCCCATGCTAATGTATTCAGAGCGTCGGCTTGCTTTGAGCACTCTAATTTCTTCAAAGTAATAGCACTGGAGGCACGACCTGACCAATTAAGGCCAGGAGCGCATCACCGACAGTAGGGATGAGCCAACCGGTGCACATTGTAGGTGGACCGGTCGACCCATCCCAAGGTCCAACTACGAGCTTTTTAACTGCAACAACTTAAATATACGCTATTGACGCTGGAATTACCGCGGTTGCTGGCACCAGACTTGCCCTTCAATAGATCCTCATTAAGGGATTTAGATTGCACTCATTCCAATTACCAGATTTGAAGAGCCCAGTATTGTTATTTATTGTCACTAGCTCCCTGTGTCAGGATTGGGTAATTTGCATGCCTGCTGCCTTCCTTGGATGTTGTAGCCGTTTCTCAGGCTTCCTCTCTGGAATCGAACCCTAATTCTTTGTCACCCGTCACCACCATAGTAGGTGTCACACTGTCTGTTACGAGATTAGCATAACCCTAGTGTGATGGAGCCAGATGCGTCCACCTAACTAGGCCAACTTTCCAAGCTCGTGCTAAAAAAAAGAATAAGAGCCAACAATGTAAAATGCGAAGTAAGAAGACGGTATTACGAGAACTCTTTCTCAACCTTTATTCAAAATAAAGGAACTCTTTACAAAAGAAAGGTCTCTCTTTAAGAGTACCCAAAGCCTCTAGCTACCCACACACTTGAGTTTGTATTACTCGATGTCTTTACAACTGAACCCAAGCCCCCTTTTTATACTAGTTGAGGAGTGTCCGACTCAAACACTCTCTCTTAGTTATCCCATGTTATTTGGATAGGCCACCCAATCTTGATCACAAATCTTTTATCCCTTTGAGGCTTATCTTCAAAGTTTAGATAGCATCCTCCTCCCACAAGGACTCTCCATGAGTCAAGGATCTTCGGATAGCATCCTCCTCTTGCAAGGACTCTCCATGAGTCAAGGATCTTCGGATAACATCCTCCTCTTGCAAGGACTCTCCATGAGTCAAGGATATTTGGATAGCATCCTCGTCCCGTAAGGACTTTCCATTTGGATAGCATCTTTCTCCTACAAGGACTCTCCATGAGTCAAGGATATTTGGATAGCATCCTTCTCCTGCAAGGACTCTCCTTCAATCAAAGATCTCTTCTCCTTTGAAGTCTTCTCCAAGTCTTCTTATCCGCTTTCAATCGGCTTGGATATGCTTGAGAAAGTGGTTCTTGTTCAGGACTCTTCTCGAGCCTTATCTCCCTTGGCTTTCAGGATAGATATCTCTTTCTTATCCTTCTATCACCTCGATCATTCTCTAGCCAATAGCCATATCCTTTCTTTGTGGAATATCTTTGCTTGCTGGACTTTTCATCCATGCCATGCTGGGTTCTCGGATTCTGCCCTGTGTTCCCGTCATTGGAAATATTCGCACCACCATGTGCCAGTACTTGCTTGAGGCGTCTCTGCCGCTTTCCCCTTAAGCGGGCTTCTGGGTCTGTTTGTGTGCTTCATCCCTCACTCCACAACATTCTCTACTCACCATCGAATCTCACCATTGTAAGTATGAAACTCAATTTCTCACCCAAGTCTCCCGTATTCATTTTCATATCTAACTCATGCGTTTTTTCCTTGCTAGCGTGGTCCTTCACACTTATAGGTCCGAGCATAGAGCAAGACTCGCCATAACTACGCCTTGGTACTCAAATTCAAGGGTATGACAGTAGGCAACTATTCTACCATCGAAAGTTGATAGGGTAGAAATTTGAATGATGCGTTGCCGGCACGATGGCCTTGCGATCCATCGAGTTATCATGAATCATCATAACAAAGGGCGAAGCCCGTGTTGACCTTTTATCTAATAAATGTGCCCCTTCCAAAAGTTGAGGTTTGTTGCACGTATTAGCTCTAGAATTATTACGGTTATCCGAGTAGCAGGTGCCATCAAACAAACTATAACTGATTTAATGAGCCATTAGCAGTTTCACAGTCTGAATTAGCTCATACTTAGACACGCATGGCTTAATCTTTGAGGCAAGCATATGACTACTAGCAGGATCAACCAGGTAGCATCTTTCAAGACGCCATGCCAACTAGGACCGAAGCATGCTGTAAGGCTCGCTGAGGCCAAAGCTGCCGTGATTGTCATTCAAAATTGATGGGATGTGGGACAAATGCTTTCGCTTAGACAAGCAGAGGCCGAGGCCACTCATGTCACAGCACTTTTCACACTCAAGGGGACGACGAGCACCCGTGTGCCAAAGCAGCCGCATGCCAAAGCAAGCCACGCTTGGAGCAAGAGGCCTAACTGAGGTTTTCACCCATGCCCACGAGGGACATGGTGCAAAGACAGTTGACCCGAATCATCGAATTCTGTTTATGAAGGCGCATGATACAAGGTCCCGATGTCACCCACGGAAAGCCAATGTATGGCTCGGGGTTGAGCTTGAAGCGATGTGCTAGCCGACAGTTTGATGCGAGAGCATGGAGGAAGCAATGCGCATGCTTGAAGTCCCCCCAGAGATTTGGCCTTCACGTAGCATGCATCATCGTTAGCTTCGCTGCCCACATTGTCGAGCTTGTCTAGCCATATCCCAGGTCATTATCCCACGATTTAGTGGATTTCATTTCCCACTGATGAGGCCTTGGCAGCAGGGGTGTCACGCGGTGCTTAGGTTGGCTGTGTGGCTTGCTCGATAATAATGACCGATGATCGTGTCGTCAATCGCACTGCATAACGAGTCCGCCTAGGCAAGCCTGACCGTCGAGATGCAACCCCGCGTCCGCCGCCTCGAGGGCTTGCGATGAAGCAGTCCTCATGCTCAAAATCTGTCCAACGATTTGGCCTTCACGTAGCTTGCATCATCGTTAGCTTCACCGCCCACATCGTTTAGCTTTCCTAGCCATATCCCAGCTCATTATCCCATGATTTTTCTAGATTTGTTGCCCATAATTTAGTGAATTTCATTTCCCATGTTTTCCCCACTCCGTTGGCTACTGATTGGGCGTCCCACACTCTTCGACCGACGTCGCCGGTCGCCTGACTGCCAGCGGTGGTGGCCGCCATAGCCACACACCACCACCATGCGCGCTAGGTTCCCCAAGCCTAGTGCCTGCCCATGTGGGATGGGCAGGGGGGGAGCATGCATGGCCCATTGGCACCCAACAAGTTGGGTGGTCACCTCCCCCCCAAGGCGTCTTAAATGAAATTTCATTGCAGCACGAGAAAACATCAATATGTCTGAGCCATCATAATAGGTCTAAAAGGTTATTTACTTGGAATTTTGAACTAAAATTTTTTACATAAATCGAGAATAATCATATCTATCACCAGCAAAGATTTTAAAATTTGTTGGGCACTAAATTTTTTTAATCAATTTTCTACAACCGAAAATTGAAAAAATTGTCAAAAACAGCCTGTGAGTCCAAAAGATCCCAAGCTTCAGGGCAGGCTCCTCATGAGTTACAGGATTTATTTAAGTCCTTTTGGGACCAATTCCATGATGACAAGGCTGTCAATTCACATAAATTTCTCAACTGGGCATTGCAGCTAGCAGGCTGGGGAGCTGTGCCTCTGCCTGGCCTAGGGTGCATGCTGGCTGCCCTATCCAGTGAACCTCCAGCCACCCCATGGCTGCCCTCAAGGTCCATCATAGCTAGCGGACACGGCCAAGCCCAGCTTGCCCATGAAATAAATGCCCACAGCACGTGCTGAACCTCTTAGCATGCTCGTGACTGGCTCGCTTAGGGCGCCCTTGGCAAGGTTGGTGCCGTGCCAGTAAGGGACTGTTATGGCACCCCTGGCTCGCATGCTGGGCACTATGTCGAGGTCAAGGACAAGGGGGCTGGCTCGCCGTGGGCACACGTGGCCTGGCTAGCGCGCCCACCGCTGTCGCATGCTGGGCAAGCAGTCCATGCCATGCCTGCTAAGGGCTGCTGAGGCAAGCCTTCCGTGCCTAGGGTCCATGCAACATGGCTCCTATGGCTCGCTTGCTCGGCAGCATGTTGATGGGCAGGGACGAGGGGGCTAGATCGTAATGGGCGATTGTGGGCAGGCTGGCGCGCCCATCATTGTCGCACGCTGGGCAAGCAGCCTATGCTGTACCTATTGGGGGCTGTCGAGGTATGCCTCCCGTGCCTGGGGTCCATGCGACAAGCCTCTCATAGCTCACTCGCTGGGCACCATGTCGAAGGGCAAGGATGATGAGGCTGGCTTGCGATGGGTACTCGTGACCTAGCTGGCGCTTCCACCGCTGCCGCACACTAGGCAAGCAGCCCATGCCGTGCCTGTTGGACGCTGCCGAGACATGCCTCCCGTGCCCAATGTTTATGCAATACAGCTCCCTTGGCTCGCTCGCTCGGCGCTACGTCGAGGGTCAGGGACGAGGGAGCTGGCTCGTGATGGGCGCCACTGGCTTGGCTAGCACACCCATAGCTGCCGCACGCTAGGCACTTGGCCCATGCCATGCCTGCTGGTGGCTATCGAGGCATGCCACCCATGCCCAAGGTCCGTGCGACGTGTCTCCCCTAGTTCGGTTACTAGGCACAATGTCGAGGTTCTAGGACGAGAGGGTTGGCTAGTGATGGGCGCTCCTGGCTTGGCTGGCGTGACCACATCTGCCGCGCACTGGGTAAGCAGCCCATGCCGTGCCTACTAGGGGCTGCCAAAGCGTGCATCCCATGCTCAGGGTCCATGCGACACAGCTCCCTTGGCTCGCTCGCTGGGCACTATGTCGAGTGGCAGTAACGAGGGGGCTTGCGCGCATTGGGCGCCCGTGGCCTGGCTGGCGCACCCACCACTGCCTCAAGCTTGGCAAGCAACCCATGCCATGCCTGCTGGGGGTCACTCAGGTGTGCCTCCGGTGACCAAGGTTCGTATGACGTTACACCCCTGGCTCGCTCGCTCGGCACTAGGTCGAGGGGCAGGGGCGAAGGGGCTGGCTCGTAATGGGAGCCCGTGGCCTGGCTAACGCGCCCATAGCTACCGCACGCTGGGCACTTGGCCCATGCCATGCATGCTGGGGGCTGCCCAACCATGCCACCCATGCCCAAGGTCCGTGCGACACGTCTCCCCTGGCTTGGCTTGGTTGCTGGGCATAATGTCGAGGTTTTAGGACGAGAGGGTTGGCTCGCGAAGGGTGCTCATGGCCTGGCTGACGTGACCATAGCTGCCACACGTTGGGCAAGCACCCCATGCCGTGCCTGCTGGGGGCTGCCAAAGCGTTCGTCCCGTGCTCAGGGGTCTGTGCTATATGGCTCCCTTGGCTTGCTCGCTAGGCACTATGTCGAGTGGTAGTGATGAGGGGGCTAGCTCACGTTGAGCGCCCGTGGCCTGGTTGGCGCACCCACCACTGCCTGAAGCTGGGCATTGCAGCTAGCAGGCTGGGGAGCTGTGCCTCTACCTGGCCTAGGGTGCATGCTGGCTGCCCTATCCTGTGAACCTCCAGACACGTCATGGCTGCCCTCAAGGTCCATCATAGCTAGGGGACACGGCCAAGCCCAGCTTGCCCATGAAATAAACGCCCACAGCACATGCTGAACTCTTAGCATGCTCGTGACTGGCTCGCGTAGGGCGCCATGCCAGTAGGGGACTGTTATGGCACCCCTGGCTGGCATGCTGGGCACTATGTCGAGGGCAAGGACGAGGGGGCTGGCTTGTCGTGGGCACATGTGGCCTGGCTGGCGCGCCCACCGCTGTCGCACGCTGGGCAAGCAGTCCATGCCATGCCTGCTAAGGGCTGCCGAGGCAAGCTTTCCATGCCTAGGGTCCATGCAACATGGCTCCCATGGCTCGCTCGGTCGGCAACATGTTGATGGGCAGGGACAAGGGGGCTAGATCGTGATGGGCGATTGTGGGCAGGCTGGCGCGCCCATCGTTGTCGCACGCTGGGCAAGCAGCCTATGCCGTACCTGTTGGGGGCTATCGAGGCATGCCTCCCGTGCCCAGGGTCCATGCGATAAGGCTCTCATAGCTCACTCGCTGGGCACCATGTCGAAGGGCAGGGATGATGGGGCTGGCTTGCGATGGGTACTCATGACCTAGCTGGCGCTTCCACCGCAACCGCACACTAGGCAAGTAGCCCATGCCGTGCCTGCTGGGGGCTGCCGAGGCATTCCTCCCGTGCCCAGGATCCATGCGATGCAGTTCCCCTAGCTCACTAGCTAGGCACCATGTCAAAGGGCAGGGACAAGGGGGCTACCTTGCGATGGGCGCTCATGACCTGGCTGGCGGGCCCACCGCTGTCGCACGCTGGGCAAGCAGCCCATGCCGTGCCTGTTGGACGCTGCCGAGACATGCCTCCCGTGCCCAGTGTCTATGCAATACGGCTCCCTTGGCTCGCTCGCTCGGCACTCTGTCGAGGGTTGGGGATGAGGGAGCTGGCTCGCGATGGGCGCCACTGGCCTGGCCAGCACACCCACAGCTGCCGCATGCTAGGAACTTGCCCATGCCATGCCTGCTGGTGGCTGCCGAGGCATGCCACCCATTCCCAAGGTCCGTGCGTTGTGTCTCCCCTGGTTCAGTTACTAGGCACAATGTCGAGGTTCTAGGACGAGAGGGTTGGCTCGTGATGGGCGCTCCTAGCCTGGCTGGCATGACCACAGCTGCCGCACGCTAGGCAAGCAGCCCATGCCGTGCCTACTAAGAGCTGCCAAAGCGTGCATCCCATGCTCAGGGTCCATGCGACACGGCTCCCGTGGCTCGCTCGCTGGGCACTATGTCAAGTGGTAGTAACGAGCGGGCTTGCTCACGTTGGGCGCCCGTGGCCTGGCTGGCGCACCCACTGCTGCCTCAAGCTTGGCAAGCAACCCATGCCATGCCTGCTGGGGGTCACTGAGGCGTGCCTTCGGTGACTAAGGTTTGTATGACGTTACACCCCTGGCTCGCTTGCTAGGCACTAGGTCGAGGGGCAAGGGCGAAGGGGCTGGCTCGTAATGGGAGCCCGTGGCCTGGCTAACGCGCCCATAGCTACCGCACGCTGGGCACTTGGCCCATGCCATGCATGCTGGGGGCTGCCGAGCCATGCCACCCATGCCCAAGGTCAGTGCGACATGTCTCCCCTGGCTTGGTTGCTGGGCACAATGTCGAGGTTCTAGGACGAGAGGGTTGGCTCGCGAAGGGCGCTCGTGGCCTGGCTGACGTGACCATAACTGCCACACGCTGGGCAAGCACCCCATGCCGTGCCTGCTGGGGGCTGCCAAAGCGTTCGTCCTGTGCTTAGGGGTCCGTGCTATACGGCTCCTTTGGCTCGCTCGCTAGGCACTATGTCGAGTGGTAGTGATGAGGGGGCTTGCTCACATTGGGCGCCCGTGGCCTGGCTGGCACACCCCCGCTGCCTCAAGCTGGGTAAAAAGCCCATGCCATGCCTGCTGGGGGTCGTTGAGGAGTACCTCCGATTACCAAGCTTCATGTGATGCGGCACCCCTTGCTCGCTAGCTGGGCACTATGTTAAGCAGTAGGCTCGTGTTGGGCGACCATGGCCTGGTTGGCGCACCCACCGCTACTGCACGTTGGGCAAGCAGCCCATGCTGTGCTTGCTGAGGGTTGCCGAGGCGTGCCTCCCTGCCCATGGTCCGTGCGACGCAGCTCCCATGGCTCGCTCGCTGGTTACTATGTTGAGGGGTTGGCTCGCGATGGGCACCCGTGGCCTTGCTGGCACGCCCACTGCTGCCGCAAGCTGGGAAAGCAGCCTAAGTGGTGCCTGTTGGGGGCCGTCGAGGCGTGCCTTCCGTTCCCAAGGTCCATGCGATGTGGCTTCCCTGGCTCGGCTGGCGCGTGATGGGCGCCTGTGACATGGCTTGCATGCCCATCACTGTCGCAGTTTGGGCAAGATACCCATGCTCTGCCTGCTGGGGGCTATTGAGGCGTGCCTCCCGTGCTCAGGGTCTGTGCGAGGCAGGGACAAGGGGGCTAGCTCGCGATGCGAACCCGTGGCCCGCTGGCGTGCCCACCGCTGTCGCATTTTAGGCAAGAAGCCCATGCTGTACTTGCTGAGGGCTGTCGAGGCATGCCTCCGGTGCCCAAGGTCCGTGCGACGTGGCTCGCGATGGGTGCCCGTGGCCTGGCTGGCGCGCCCACAGCTGTCGCATGCTGGGAAAACAGCCCATGCCGCGCCTGCTGAGGGTTGCCAAGGCATGCCTCCTGTGCCCAGTGTCCATGCATTGCGGCTCCCCTGTCTCACTCGCTGGGCAGTTAGTGGAGGGGCAGGGACGAGGGGCTGGCTCGCGATGGGTGCCACTGGCCTTGCTGGCGCACCAACCGCTGTAGCACGTTGGGGGCTGCTGATGCGTCCGTGCGATGCGGCTCCCCTGGATCGCTCCTTGGGCACCATGTCGATGGTCAGAGACGAGGGTGTTGGCAAGGGATGGGCGCTAGTGGCCTAGCTGGCGAACCCACAGCTCTCGGACACTAGGCTAGAAGCCCCTGCCACGCAACCTGGTGGCTGCCGAGGCGTGCCTCTCGTACCTAGGGTCTGTGCGACGTGGCTCTCCTAGCTCGCTCATTGGGCACTATGTCGAGGGGCAGGGACAAAGGGCTGGCTCACGATATGCGCCCGTGGCCTGGCTGGTGGGCCCACTGCTCTCGTACACTGGGCAAGAAGCCTAGGCCATAACTACTGGGGGCTGCCATGGCTTGCCTCCAGTGCTCGTGACGCGACTCCCTTGGCTCGCTCGCTGGGCACTATGTCGAAGGGCAGGGATGAGGGGGCCGGCTCACAATGGGAGCCGTGGCCTGGCAAGAGCGCTTACCGCTCCTGCATGCTGGGCAAGGAGCCCATCTCATGCAACCCGGTGGCTGCCAAGACATGCCTCGCGTGCCCAGCGTCCGTGCCACTCGGCTCGTCTGGCTGGAATCCTAGGCACTATGTCGAAGTGCAAGGATGAGGGGGTCGGCTCGTGATGGGCGCCCGTGGCCTGGCGCGCCCACCGCTACCGCAAGCTGGGCAAGCAGCGAATGCCATTCCATTTAGGGGCTGCAAGGTCTGCTTCCCGTACCCAGGGTCTGTGCGACGTGGCTCCCTTGGCTCCCTTGTTGGGCACTATGTTGAGGGGCAGGGACGAGGGCTGGCTCACGATGGGCCCCTGTGGCCTGGCTGGCGCCCACCACTCCTGTACGCTTGGAAAGAAGCCCAGGCCGTGCCTGCTGGGGACTATCATGGTTTACCTCTCGTGCCCAAGGTCCTTGCAACGCGGCCCCCCTGGCTCGCTCGATGGGCACTATGTCAATGGGCAAGGACGAAGGGGCTGGCTCACAATGGGCGCTGGTGGTCTGGCTAGCGCTCCCACCGCTCCCGCAGGCTGGGCAAAAAGCCCATGCCGTGCAACCTGGTGGATGCCGAGGCATGCCTCCCGTGCCTGGGGTCTGTGCAATGCGGCTGCCCTGGCTCACTCGCTAGGCACTATGTTGAGGGGCAGGGACGAGGGGGCCGACTCACAATGGGAGCCCGTGGCCTAGCAACCGTGCCCACCGCTCCCACACGCTAGCCAAGAAGCTAATGCCGTGCAACCATGTGGCTGCCAAAGTGTGCCTCCCGTGCCAGGGTTTGTGCAACGCGGCTCCCCTGGCTCGTTCGCTGGGCACTATGTTGGGGGTAAGAAGGAGAGGGTCGGCCCTCGATGGGAGCCTGTGGCCTGG
>JAJFZO010000229.1:5785000-5902500 GCA_021397835.1 Moringa oleifera
AGAGTTCTGCAATTCAGACCAAGTATCACATTTCACTACGTTATTCATCGATGCGAGAGCCAAGATATCTGTTGTCGAAAGTCATTTTAGACATCGTTTAAGGATGACACGACCGCCAGTTATGCATCGAGATTGGGGCGACTGGGGTGTGCTTTTTGATTCAAGTTCCTTTGTGCATCCTGCGTTGTGGATTTTGTTGTTGCGCGCAACAAGGGGCTTGGGCGCGAGCCAGTGCACCTTGCCGCACGAGGCGGGACAAGGGGCTCGAGAGCCCTCCGCCCCGCCAGTGTGCTTACAACGTGTTTACGGGTCATTTTGCTGAGCGAGTTTTCGACAATGATCCTTCCATAGGTTCGCCTACGGAAACCTTGTTATGACTTCTCGTTTCTCTAAATGATAAGGCTCAGTGGACTTCTCGCGATGTCGCAAGCGGCAAACCGCCCACGTTGCCGTGATCCAAACACTTCACCAGACCATTCAATCGATAGGAGCGACAGGCGGTGTGTACAAAGTGTAGAGACGTAGTAAGCATGAGCTGATGACTCGTGCTTACTGGGAATTCCTCGTTGAAGACCAACTGTTGCAATGATCTATCCCTATCATGATGAAATTTCAAAGATTACTCGGCCCTGTCGGCCAAGGCTATAAACTCGTTGAATACATCAGTGTAGCGCGCATGCGACCCAAAACATCTAAGGGTATCATAGACCTATTATTGCCTTAAACTTCCTTGGCCTAAGCGACCATAATCCCTCTAAGAAGCCGGCCATGGAGGGTCACCTCCATGTAGCTAGTTAGCAAGCTGAGGTCTCATTGATTAAAGGAATTAACCAGACAAATCGCTCCTCCAACTAAGAACGGCCATGCACAAGCACCCATAGCATAAAGAAAGAGCTCTCAGTCTGTCAATCCTTACTTTGTCTGGACCTGGTAAGTGTCCTCGCGTTGAGTCAAATTAAGCAGTAGGCTCCACTCCTGGTGGTGCCCTTCTGTCAATTCCTTTAAATTTCAGCCTTACGACCATGCTTCCCCTGGAACCCAAAGACTTTGATTTCTCATAAGGTGCCAGCGGAGTCCTAAAAGCAACATCCGCTGATCCCTGGTCGGCATCATTTATGGTTGAGACTAGGACGGTATCTGATCGTCTTCGAGCTCCTAACTTTCGTTCTTGATTAATGAAAACATCCTTGGCAAATACTTTTGTAGTTGTTTATCTTTCATAAATCACCTCTGACTATGAAATATGACTACCCACGATTGTCCCTGTTAATCATTACTTCGATCCCGAAGGCCAAAAGAATAGGATCGAAATCCTATGATGTTATCCCATGTAATGTTAGGCTTGCTTTGAGCACTCTAATTTCTTCAAAATAACAGCGTCGGAGGCACAACCCGGCCAATTAAGGCCAGGAGCGCATCACTGGCAGTAAGGATGAGCCAACCGCTGCACACTGTAGGCGAACTGGCCAACCCATCCCAAGGTCCAACTATGAGCTTTTTAACAGCATCAACTTAAATATACGCTATTGGAGTTGGAATTATCGTGGCTGCTGGCATCGGACTTGCCCTCCAATGGATCTTCTTTAGGGGATTTAGATTGTACTCATTCCAATTACCAGACTCAAAGAGCCCGATATTATTATTTATTGTCACTACCTCCCCATGTCAGGATTAGGTAATTTGCGCGCCTGCTGCCTTCCTTAGATGTGGTAGTCGTTTCTCAGGCTCCTTCTTTGGAATTGAGCCCTAATTCTCAGTGACCCGTCACCACCATAGTAGGTAACTATCCTACCACCAAATGTTGATAGGGCAGAAATTTGAATGATGCATCACCGGCATGATGGCCTTACGATCCGTCGAGTTATCATGAATCATCAGAGCTATGGGAAAAGCTCGTATCATCCTTTTATCTAATAAATGCACCCCTTCCAGAAGTCAGGGTTTTGTTGCATGTATTAGCTCTAGAATTACTACAGTTATCCGAGTAGTAGGTACCATCAAACAAACTATAACCGATTTAATGAGCCATTCGCAGTTTCACAGTCTGAATTAGTTCATACTTACACATGCATGGCTTAATCTTTGAGACAAGCATATGACTACTGGTAGGATCAACCAGGTAGCATCCTTCGAGACGTCGCACCATTTAGAACCGAAACATGCCGCAAGGCTCCCTGAGGCCAAAATTGTCGCGGTCGTCGTTCAAAATCGGTGGGACATGGGATAAATGCTTTCGCTTGGATAGGCAGAGGTCGAGGCCAGTCCTATTGTAACACTTTTCGAACCCAAGGGGACGATCGAGCGCCCATGTGCCAAAGCAGCCGCATGTCGAAGCAAGTCGCGCTTGGAGCATAAGGCCCATCTGAGGTTTCCACCCATGCCCTCGAGGGACATGGTGCAAAGACAGATGACTCGAATCATCGAATTTCATTTGTGAAGAAACGTGACACAAGGTCCCGTTGTCAGATGCTGGGTAAGTAGCCCATGCAATGCCTGTTGGGGGCTGCCGAGGCATGCCTCCAGTGCCCAGGGTCTGTGCGACACAGTTCCTCTGGTACCCTTACTGGGCACTACGTCAAGGGGCAGGGACAAGGGGGCTGGCTCGCGATGGGCACCCATGGCCTGGCCGACGCACCCACCTCTACTGCACGCTGGGCGAGCAGCCCACGCTGTGCCTGCTGGCGGCTGCCGAAGTTTGCCTCCCGTGCCTAGAATTCGTGCGATACGGCTCCCTTGGCACTCTCACTGGGCAATACGTGAAGGGGCAGGAACGAGCTGACTGGCTCGAGATGGGCGCCCATGGCCTGGCTGGCATGCCAACCCCTGTCGCAAGCTGGGCAAGCAGCCCACGCCGTGCCTATTGGGGGCTACCAAGGCATGCTTCCCGTGCCCAGAGTCCGTGCGACGAGGCTCCCCTGGTTCGCTCATTGGGCATTATGTCGAGGGGGCTAGCTTGCGATGCACGTCTGTGGCCTTGCTGGCGCGCACACCGCTGTCGCAAGCTAGGCAGGCAGCCCATGCCGTGATGGGCTCCCTGTCTCACTCACTGGGCACTATAGCGAGGGGCTGGCTCGTGATGGGCTCCTGTGGCCTGGCTAGCTTGCCCACCGCTGCTGCATGCTGGGCAACCAGCCCATGCCATGCCCGCTGGGGGATTCTGAAGCATGCCTCTAGTGCCCAGGGTCCGTGCGATGCGGCTCCCCTGGCTCGCTCGCTGGGCTCTAGGTCGAGGGGCAGAGACGAAGGGGCTAGCTCGCGATGGGCGCCCGTGGCCTGGGAGGCGCACCCACCACTGCCATATGCTGCACAAGTAGCCCATACTGTACCTGCTGGGGGCTACCGAGGCGTGCCTCCCGTGCCTAGGGACTATGCGACGCGGCTCCCCTGGCACTCTCACTGGGCACTACGTGGAGGGGCAAAGACGAGGAGGCTGGCTCGATATAAGAGCCTGTGGCCTGGCTGGCGTGCCCACAGCTGTCGCAAGCTGGGCAAACAGCCCATGCCGTGCCTACTGGTGGCTGTCGAGGCATGCTTCCTGTGCCAAGGGTCTGTGCGACCCGGCTCCCCTGGTTCGCTCGTTGGGCACTATGTTGAGGGCGCTGGCTTGCGATTTGCGCCCATGGCCTTGCTAGCGCGCACACTGCTGTCAAAAGCTAGGCGGGCTCCTTATGCCATGCTTGTTGTGGGTTGCTGAGGCCTGCCTCCCATGCCCAGGGTTTGTGCGACGTGGCTCCCTCTCTCGCTCGCTGGGCACCATGAAGAGGGGCTGGCACGTGATGGGCTTCTGTGGCCTGGCTGGCCCGCCCACCGTTACCGCACTCTAAGCAAACAGCCCTTGCCGTGCCTACTGGGGGCTACCGAGGCTTGCCTCCCGTGCCCAGGGTCCGTGCAACGCGGCTCCCATGGTTCACTTGTTGGGCACTATGTCGAAGGGGAGGGACGAGGGGGCTGGCTCGCGATGGCACCGTGGCTTGGCCAGCCCACCCACCACTATCGGAAGCTGGGCAAGCAGCTGATGCCGTGCCTGCTGGGGGCTACTGAGGCATGCCTCCGATGGCCAGGCTCCATGCAACACGGCTCCCCTGGCTCGTTCGTCGCCCACTATGTCGAGCGGTTGGCTCGTGATGGGCGCCCGCGGCCTCGCTGGCCCACCCACTGCCGCAGCACTCTGGGCAAGCAGCCCTTGCCATGGCTGCTGGGGGCTGCCAAGGCATGCCTCCCATGCCCGTGGTCCATGCAATGCAGCTCCCCTGGCTCGCTCGCTGGGCACTATGTCGAGGGGCTGGCTCAGGATGGGCGCTGGTGGCTTGGCTGGCCAGCCCACCGTTGCCGCACACTGGGCAAGCTGCAAATGCCTTGCCTGCTGGGGACTGCCACAGGATTGGTAAGTAGCCCATGCCATGCTTGCTGGGGGCTACCGAGGTGTGCCTCCCATGCCCAGGGTCCATGTGATGCGGCTTCCCTGCTTCGCTCGCTGGACACTACGTCGAGGGGCTGGCTCGCGATGGGCGCCAGTGGCCTGGTTGGCATGCCCACCCCTGCCGCACGCTAAGCACTTGGCCCACGCCATGCCTGCTGGGGGCTGCCGATGCAAGCCTCCCGTGCCCATGGTCGTGCGATGTGGCTCCCTTGGCTCATTCGCTTGGCACAACTTTGCTGGACAATGATGTGGGGGCCGTTTCGTTATAGGTGCCCATGTCCTGGCTAGCGCGCCTACCGCTGCCACATGCTGACCAAGCAGCCCATGCAGGGCCTTCATGGGGCTGTCTAGGTGTGCCTCCCGTGCCCAGGGTCCGTGCGACGCGGCTCCCTTGGCTCGGTTGCTAGGCACTATGTAGTGGGGCTGGCTCAAGATGGGTGCCCGTGGCCTGGCTGGCGCGCCCACCACTACCACACACTGGGCAAGTAGCCCATGCCGTGCCTGCTGGGGGGCGGCTGAGACATGCCTCACATGCCTACAGTCTGTGTGACGCGGCTCCCCTAGCTCGCTTGTTGCGAACTATGTCGAAGGCCTAGCTCCCGATGGGCACCGTGGCCTGGTTGGTTTGCCTATCGCAGCCGCACGCTGAGCAGGGAGCCCATGCCATGCCTGCTGGGGGCTTCCGAGGCGTGCCTCGCATGCCCAGGGTCCGTGCGACGTGGCTCCCCCGCCTCACTCGCTGGGCAGTAAGTGGAGGGGCAGGGACGAGGGGGCTGGCTCGTTGTGGGCTCCCGTGGCCCGGCTGGCGCGCCCACTGCCACTGAACACTGGGCAAGTAGCCCATGCCGTGCCTGCTTGGGGCTGCTGAGGCATGCCTCCCATGCCTAGGGTTCGTGCGACTTGGCTCCTCTGGATTGCTCGCTGGGCACCACATCGAGGTTCGGGGACGAGGGGCTAGCTCGCTATGGGCGCCACTGGCCTGGCTGGCGGCCCCATCGCTGCAACACGTTGGGTAAACAGCCCATGCTGTGCCTGCTGGGGGCAACCTTGGCGTGCCTCTCGTGCATAGGGCCCATGTGACGCGGATCCCCTGGCTTGCTCATTGTGCACTATGACGAGGGGCTGGCTCGTGATGTACGACTATTGCATGGCTGGTGTGCCCACCGCTGCAGCACGCTAGGCAAGCAGCCCATGCTGTGTCTGCTGGGGGCTGCCGAGGCATGCTTTCCTGAGCCCAGGGTCAGTGTAACACGGCTCCCTTGGCTCGCTTGCTGGGCACAAAGTGCACGGTCGATGATGAGGAGGCTGGCTCGCGATGGGAGCCACTAGCCTGGCTGGCACGCCATCCGCTACCGCACGCTGGGCATTTGGCCCATGCCATGCCTGCTGGGGGCTGCCGAGGCATACCTTCCGTGCCCAGGGTCCATGTGATGTAGCTCCCTTGGCTACTCGCTGGGCACCATGTCGAGGGGCAGAAAGAAGGGGCTGGCACGCGATGGGTGCCCGTGGCCTTGCTGGTGTGCTCACCGCAGCGACACGCTAGGTAAGCAGCCCATGCCGTGCCTGCTGGGTAGTGCCGAGGCATGCCTCCCATGACCAGGGTCCATGTGATGCAGCTTGCCTAGCTCACTCGCTGGGCAGTAAGTCATGGGGCAAGGATGAGGGTGCTCTCTCACTCGCTGGGCACTAAGTCGAGGGTTAAGGTCGAGGGGGCTGGCTCATGATGGGCACTCGTTGCCTGGCTCGCGCGCCCACCGATGCCGTACGCTGGGCACTTGGCCCACGCCACGCCATGATGGGCACTCGTTGCATGCCTCCCGTGCCCAGGGTCCGTGCGACGCAGCTCCCCTGGCTCGCTCGCTGGGCACTATGTCGAGGGGCAGCTGGCTCGGGATGGGCGCCAGTGGCCTGGTGGCACGCACACCGTTGCTGCACGCTGGGCATGCAGCCCATGCCATGCCTGCTGAAGGCTGATGGGCATGCCTCCCATGCGCAGGGTCCATGCATCGCGGCGGGGCTGGCTCGTTCGTTGGGCACAATGTTGAGGGGCAGGGACAATGGGGCTGGCTCGCGATGGGCGCCAGTGGGCTTGCTGGCGCGCCCACCGCTGCTGCACGCTGGGCAAGTAGCCCATGCCGTGCCTGCTGGGGGCTGCCGAGGCATGCCTCCGTGCCCAGAGTCTGTGCGACGCGGCCCCCTTTGCTCGCTCGCTGGGCACTACGTCAAGGGACAGGGACGAGAGGGCTGGCTAACGATGGGCGCCCGTGGCCTTGCTGGCGCTCCCATCGCTGCCGCATGCTAGGGCGAGCAGGCCATGCTGTGCCTACTGGGGGCTGCCGAGGCATGCCTCCCATGCCCAGGGTCGGTGTGACACGGCTCCTCTAGCTCGCTCGATTGGCACCATGTCAAGGGGCAGGGACGAGGGGCTGGCTCACTATGGGCGCCCGTGGCCGAGCTGGCGCACCCACTGCTGCCGCACACTGGGCTAGCAGCCCATTACGTGCCTGCTGGGGACTACCGAGGCATGATTCCCATGCCCAGGGTCCGTGTGATGTGGCTCCCCTGGCTTACTTGCTCGGCATCATGTCGAGGGGTAGGGACAATGGGGCTGGCTCGCGATGGGCGCCCGTAGCCGGGCTGGCACGCCCACCGCTGCCGCATGATGTGCAAGCATGGCCACGCCGTTCCTGCTGGGTGCTGCTGAGGCATGCCTCCCATTACCAGGGTCCGTGCAACGTGGCTCTCCTGGCTCGTTGGCTGAGCAGTATGTGAAGGTTCTGGGACGAGGGGGCTAGCTCTCGTTGGGCGCCACTGGCCTAGCTGGCGCGACCACCGCTGCCGCACGCTGGGCACATGTCCCATGCCATGCCCGCTTGGGGCTGCCGTGGCACGCCTCTCGTGCCCAGGGTCTGTGCAACGCAGCTCCCCTGGCTCGCTTGCTGGGCCCTATGTCGAGGGGCAGGGACGAGGGGGCTGGCTCGCTATGGGTGCGCGTGGCCTGGTTGGCGCGCCCACTGCAGTCGCACGCATGGCTCCTGTGCCCAGGATCTGTGTAACGTGGAGCCTCTAGCTCGCTCGCTGGGTAGTACGTTGAGGGTCGGGGATGAGGGGGTTGGCTCATGATGGGCGCCACTGGCCTGGCTGGTGCATTCACAGCTGCCGCACGCTGGGCACTTGGCCCATGGCGTGCCTGCTGGACACTGCTGAGGCATGCCTCCCGTGCCCAGGGTTCATGCAATGCAGCTTCCCTGGCACACTCGCTGGGCACCATGTCGAGGGACAGGGACGAGGGTGCTGGCACACGATGGGAGCCCATGGCCTTGCTGGTGTGCCACCGCTGCCGCATGCAGGGCAAGCAGCCCATGCCATGCTTGCTGAGGGGTATCGAGGCGTGCCTCCAGTGCATGGTGTCTGTGCGACGTGGCTCCTCTGAGTCACTCGCTGGGCAGTAAGTCAAGGTGCAGGGACGAGGGGGCTTGCTCGCGATGGGCGCCCATAGCCCAGGCTGGCGCGCCCAACGCTATCGCATACTGGGAAAGCAGCCCATGCCATGCCTGTTGGGGCTGCCGAGGCATGCCTCCCGTTACTAGGGTCCATGCCACGTGACTCCCCTGGCTCGCACGATGGGCGGTAAGTCAAGGGGCTGGGACGAGGGGGCTGGCTGACAATGGGCGCCTGTGGCCTGGTTGGCGCGCCCACCGCTGCCGAACGCTTGGCATGCAGCACATGCTGTCCCTGCTGGGGGCTGCTGAGTCATGCCTCCCATGCCCCAGCGTCCATGCGGCGCAGCTCCCCTGGCTCGGTCACTGGGCAACATGTCGAGGTGCAGGGACGAGGATGCTGGCTCGCGATGGGCACCCGTGGCCTAGCTGGCGCACCCAAGGCTGCTACACACTGTGCAAGCAGCCCATGTATTGCCTGCTGGGGGCTGCTGATGTGTGCCTCAAGTGAACAGTGTTCATGCAATGCGGCTCCCCTCGCTCACTCGTCGGGCATCAAGTCGAGGGGCAGGGACAAGGAGGCTGGCACACAATGGGCTCCCGTGGCTTGGTAGGCGCTACCCACCACTGTCACACGTTGGGCAAGCAGCCCATGCCATGTCTGCTGGGGGCTGCCGAGGCATGCCTCCCGTGCCCAGGGTCCGTGCGACGCGGCTCCCCTGGCTCGCTCACTGGGCACTATGTAGAGGGGTTGGCTCGTGATGTGTGGCCATGGCCTGGCTGGCGTGCCCACCACTGTGGAAATTTAGGCAGGCAGCCCATACCATGCTAGCTAGGGGCTTTTGAGGCATGCCTCCCATGCCCAGGGTTCGTGCGATGCGGCTCCCTAGGCTCGCTCGCTGGGCACGATGTCGACGGGCTGGCTCACGATGGGTGCCTGTGGCCTAACTGGCATGCCTACTGCCCCCGCACGATGGGCAAGCAGCTTATGCCGCACCTGCTGAGGGCTGCTAAGGCATGCTTCCCATGACCATGGTCCGTGCGACGCGATTCCCCTGGCTCGCTCACTGGGCACTATGTCGAAGGGCTGGCTCTTGATGGACGGCCATGGCCTGGCATGTCCACCGCTGTCGAAAGCTGGGCAAGTAGCCCATGCCATGCCAGCTAGCGGCTGCTGAGGCATGCCTCTGTGCCCAGGGTTCGTGCGATGCGGCTCCCTAGGCTCGTTCGCTGGGCACGATGTCGACGGGCTGGCTCACGATGGGTGCCTGTGGCCTAACTAGCATGCCTACTGCCCCTGCACGATGGGCAAGTAGCCTATGCCGCACCTGCTGGGGACTGCTAAGGCATTCTTCCTGTGACCAAGGTTCGTGCGACGTGGTTCCCCTGGCTCACTCACTGGGCACTATGTCGAAGGGCTGGCTCTTGATGGGCGGCCATGGCCTGGCGTGTCCACCGCTGTCGAAAGCTGGGCAAGTAGCCCATGCCATGCCAGCTAGCGGTTGCTGAGGCATGCCTTCGTGCCTAGGGTCCGTGCGATGCGGCTCCTTAGGCTCGCGATGGGCACTCGTGGCCCAGCTGGCACGCCTACTACCCTCGCACGCTGAGCAAGCAGCCCATGTCGTGCATGCTGGAGGCTATCGAGGCATGCCTCCTATGCCCATGGTATATGCAACGCGGCTAGCCTGGCTTGCTCACTGGGCACTACGTTGAGGGACAGGGACGAGGGGCTATCCCGTGATGGGTGCCCATGGCCTGGCTGGCGCGCCCACCACTGCCGCGCGCTAGGCAAGTAGCTCATGCCATGCCTACTGGGGGCTGCCAAGGCGTCCCACTCATGCCCAGGGTCCATGCGATGCGGCTCCCCTGGTTCGTTCGCTGGGCACTATGCCGAGGGGTAGGGAGGGGGGGTTGGCTCGCGATGGGCGCCCGTGGCCTGGCTGGCGCATCCACTTACATCGCAAGTTGGGCAAGCAGCCAATGTCGTGCCTGCTGGGGCTGCCGAGGCATGCCACCCATGCCTAGGGTTTATGTGACATGGCTCCCTTGGCTCGCTCGCTGGGCACTATGTCGTGGGACAGGGATGAGTGGGCTGGCTCGTAATGAGCCCCCGTGGCCTGGCTGACGCACCCACCGACTGCCGCACGCTGGGCAAGCAGCCCATGCCGTGCCTGCTGGGGGCTGTCGAGGCATCCCTCCCGTGCCCAGGGTCTGTGCAACACGGCTCCCCTGGCTCGCTTGCTAGGCACCATGTCGAGGGTTAGGGGCGAGGGAGCTGGCAAGCGATGGGTGCTAGTGGCCTGGCTGGCATGCCCCTCGCTGTCGCATGCTAAGGAAGCTGCCCATGCCATGCCTGCTGCACACTGTAGAGGCATGCCTCCCATGCCCAGTGTCCGTGTGACATGGCTCCCCTGGCTCGCTCACTAGGCAGTACTTTACCGTGGGACAGAATCGAGGGATAAGTTTCACCAATGCTTCTCATTATGTTTCCAAGTGTTTTTCTCTTGTGTTTCTCATTCTCCAAAAGCCCAAAGGACTAGTTTTTTTTTCAGGTCATTATCTTGAGGGACGATTTCAGACCTCGGGGCATCGATTGCCGAAAAGAAAGGGACAATTGTTGTGGGGGTTTTGGGAGGGGAGAGGGATGAATCGAAGTGACAAAGGGCTAAATCTCAGTGGATCCTAGCAGCAAGGCCACTCTGCCACTTACGATACCCCGTCGAGTATTTAAGTCATCTACAAATGATTCAACCCGTCGCTCGGTGGGAATCACACTTCGAGGCAGCCCACGAGGCCCCTCCGTCGCGTGGGCTTGGCCAACAACACGTGCCTTTGGGGGCCGGGAGGTCCCTACTGGAGGTCAGCAATCAGGTGATGGGCACATGCATCGCTTTTAGCCCGGATTCTAACTTAGAGGCGTTCAGTGATAATCCAGTGCACAGCAGCTTCGCACCACTGGCTTTTCAACCAAGCACTATGACCAATTGTGCAAATCAACGGTTCCTCTCTTACTAGGTTGAATTACTATCGTGAAAGGTAAAACTAAAGTGTCTCACGACGATCTAAACCCAGCTCACGTTCCCTATTGGTGGGTGAACAATCCAAAACTTGGTAAATTCTGCTTCATACTGATAGGAGGAGCCGACATCCAAGGATCAAAAAGCAACGTCACTATGAACGCTTGGCTGCCACAAGCCAGTTATCCTTGTGGTAACTTTTCTGACACCTCTAGCTTCAAATTTAAAAGGTCTAAAGGATTGATAGGCCACGCTTTCACGGTTCGTATTCGTACTGGAAATCAGAATCAAACAAGTTTTTACCTTTTTGTTCCACACAAGATATCTGTTCTCGTTGAGCTCATCATAGGATACTTGTGTTATCTTTTAACAGATGTGCTGCCCCAGCCAAACTCCCCACCTGACAATGTCTTCTGCCCGGATTGGCCGGCCGAAGTTGACCTTGGGTCCAAAAGGAGGGGCGACGCCCTACCTCCGATTCACGGAATAAGTAAAATAACGTTAAAAGTAGTGGTATTTCACTTTCGTCGTTTTCGGCTCCCACTTATCCTACACCTCTGAAATCATTTCACAAAGTCAGAGTAGAGTCAAGCTCAATAGGGTCTTCTTTCCCCGCTAATTCTGCCAAGCCCATTCCCTTGGCTATGGTTTCGCTGGATAGTAGACAGGGATAGTGGGAATCTCATTAATCCATTCATGCATGTCACTAATTAGATGATGAGGCATTTGTCTACCTTAAGAGAGTCATAGTTACTCCTGCTGTTTACCCACGCTCGGTTGAATTTCTTCACTTTGACATTCAGAGCACTAGGTAGAAACCACATTGCGTGAGCATCCACAGGGACCATCGCAATGCTTTGTTTTAATTAAACAGTCAGATTCCCTTTGTCCGTACCAGTTTTGAGTTGGCTGTTCGACGCCCAGGGAAGGCCCCCGAAGGAATCGTTCCCAGTCCGTCCCCTGGCCGGCACGCGGTGACCTGCTCTTTCCGTGGGAGCAGCTCGAGCAATCCATTAACAGTCGATAGGTTCGGGACAGGGACCCCCGTGCCCAACCCTCAGAGCCAATCTTTTTCTCGAGGTTACGGTTCCATTTTTCTGACTTTCCCTTGCCTACATTGTTCCATCGATCAGAGGCTATTCACCTTGGAGACCTGATGCAGTTATGAGTACGACCGAATGTGCGGTGCTATTCCAGCCTCTGAACCTTACCTTCAGTTGAGCCATTTCCAGGGTGGGCAGGCTATTAAACAGAAAAGGTAACCCTTTTTGGGGCCCCCATCCACGTTTTCGGACTCCCTAACATTATTGTCAGCCGCCACGTCCCAGCTCTAAAATTTTAACTAGAGCTCATTTCGAAGCTCGTGCCAAGGCACTATCTAACAGGCTTCCTCCGCCTCTGAAGATCGACTAACCCATGTGCAAGTGCCATTCACATGGAACCTTTCCCCTCTTCAGCCTTCAAAGTTCTCATTTGAATAGTTTCTACTAACAACAAGATCTGCACCAATGGCCGCTCCACCCGAGCTCGTGCCCCTGGTATGACAGCGACCACCGCACCGTCCTACTCATTGGGCTTGGCCCTTACCTAAACAGCCGAGTATAGGTCCTGCGCTTCAGCACCATCCATTTTTGAGGCTAGTTGATTTGGCGAGTGAGTTGTTACACATTCCTTAGTGGATTTTGACTTTCATGACCACTGTCCTGCTGTCTTAATCGACCAACACCCTTTGGGCATCGTAACCCAGCTTTTGGTTCATCCTGCATTACCAGTTCTGCTTCTCAAAAGTAGCCCACTTAGAGCTTTCAATTTCGTGGGACGGCTCAACGAAGCAGCCGCCCTGTACTACTTATTTAAAGTTTGAGAATAAGTCGATGGCATTGCGCTCCCGATGCCTCTAATCATTGGTTTTACCCAATAGAACTCACATATGAGCTCCAGCTATCTTGAGGGAAACTTCGAAGGGAACCAGCTACTAGACGGTTAGATTAGTCTTCCACCCATATACCTAAGTTAGACGAACGATTTGCATGTTAGTGTCGACACGGGCCTCCACCAGAGTTTCCTCTGGCTTCACCCCGTTCAGGCATAGTTCACCATCTTTCAGGTCCTGACAGGCATGCTCGCACTCGAATCCTTCTCAAAAGATCGAGGTCGATCATTGGTGCACCTGCGAGGGATCCCGCCAATCAACTTCCTTGCGCCTTATGGGTTTACTCGCCTGTTGACTCATACGCATGTCACACTCCTTGGTCCGTGTTTCAAGACTGGTCGTATGGGCAGCCCGCTGGCCGATGCTGGGAGTGCATTGCCAGCCATGATCTTGACAATGACATCTCCGTCAGCGTATCAAAGGCTCGGGCTTGGGCAGCCATCGCAATCCACGTCGATCCGCACCCCAAGTCGATCGACGGACCAGCTCGTGGCCGTTCCATATCCGAGCGAGTTGCATCACTGGCCCCAATCCGCTTCATTCCCGATAATTTCAAGCACTCTTTAACTCTCTTTTCAAAGTCCTTTTCATCTTTCCCTCGCAGTACTTGTTCACTATCAGTCTCTCGCACGTATTTAGCCTTGGACGGAGTTTGTCGCCCTATTAGGGCTGGATTCCCAAACAACCTGACTCGTCAACAGTACCTCGTGGTGTGATAGGATCTGGACGAGACGGGACTCTCACCCTCTTTGGCGCCCCTTTCTAGGGGACTTGGGCCTCGGTCCATCGCTGAGGACGCTTCTCCATACTATAATTCGGGCGCCGAGGGTGCACGATTTTCAAGCTGAGCTTTTGCCAGTTCGTTCGCCATTGGTAAGGGAATCCTTCTTAGTTTCTTTTCTTTTGCTTATTGATATGCTTAAACTCAGTGTGTGATCTCGCCTGACGTTGGGTCGCATCTCGATCGATTGATCGTTGGCTCCGTGAGCTACGAGCGAGCGATGCTCGCATGAGGGAGCATGAGGCTTTCTCTACCACTGCCAAGTCGTGATGCGGTGCAGCTCAAGGCTCCCTTTTAGGCCAATCATGAGCCGAAGGTGCACGAGAGGCTAACATTCACCCCTATAATCAGGGGCAACAGTGCTTGATACCCAGGCAGACGTGCCCTCGCCTGATGGCTTTAGGCATAACTTGTGCTCAAAGACTCGATGGTTCACGAGGTTCTGCAATTCACACCAAGTATCACATTTCGCTACGTTCTTCATTGATGCGAGAGCCAAGATATCCGTTGTCGAGAGTCATTTTAGACATCGTCTAGGGACGACACGATTGCCAGTCGCGCACCAAGATCGGGACGACTAGGGTGTGCTTTTTCATTCGAGTTCCTTGGCACATCCCGCGCTATGGGTTTTGTTGTTGCGCGCGATAAAGGGCTTGGGCGAGAGCCCTCGCACCTTTGCCTCGCGAGGCTGGACGAATGGCTTGAGAGCTCTCCACCCCATCAATGTGTTTGCAATGTGTTCGCGGATCGTTTTGCTGAGCAAGTTTTTGACAATGATCCTTCCACCGGTTCACCTACGGAAACCTTGTTATGACTTCTCCTACCTCTAAATGATAAGGTTAAGTGGACTTCCTCTAATGTCACAAGCGGCGAACCACCCACGTCGCCGTGATCTAAACACTTCACCAGACCATTCAACCGATATGAGCGACAGGTGGTGTGTGCAAAGGGTAGGGACGTAGTCAACGCAAGCTGATGACTCGTGTTTACTAGGAATTCCTCGTTGAAGACCAACAATTGCAATGATTTATCCCCATTCGATGAAATTTCAAAGATTACTCGGGCCTATCGGCCAAGGCTATAAACTCGTTGAATACATCATTGTAACGTGCGTGTGGCCCAAAACATCTAATAGCATCACAGACCTGTTATTGCCTTTAACTTGGCCTAAGCGGCCATAGTCCCTCTAAAAAGCCGGTCGTGGAGGGTCACCTCCATGTAGCTAGTTAGCAGGCTGAGGTCTTGTTCAAGAAAGAACTCTCAGTCTGTCAATCCTTACTATGTCCAGACCTGGTAAGCTTCCCCGTGTTGAGCAAATTAAGCAGCAGGGTCCACTCCTAGTGGTGCCTTTCCTTCAATTCCTTTAAGTTTTAGCCTTGCGACCATACTCCCCCTGAAACCCAAAGACTTTGATTTCTCATAAGGTGCTAGGAAGTCCTAAAAGCAACATCCTCTGATCCCTGGTCGACATCGTTTATGGTTTAGACTAGGACAGTATCTGATCGTATTCGAGCCCCCAACTTTCGTTCTTGACTAATGAAAATATCCTTGGCAAATACTTTCGTAGTTGTTCATCTTTCATAAATCCAAGAATTTCACCTCTAGCTATGAAATATGAATGCCTCCGATTGTCCCTATTAATCATTACTCCGATCCCGAAGGCCAACAGAATAGGATCGAAATCCTATAATGTTATCCAATGCCAATGTATTCAGAGCGTAGGCTTGCTATGAGCACTCAAATTTCTTTAAAATTACAGCGTCGAAGGCACGACCCAACCAATTAAGGCCAGAAACGCATCATGGCAGTAGGGACAAGCCAACAGGTGCACATTGTAGGGGAGCTGGCCCACCCATCCTAAGGTCCAACTACGAGCTTTTTAACAGCAACAACTTAAATATACGCTATTGGAGCTGGAATTACCGTGGCTGCTGGCACCAGACTTGCCCTCCAATGGATCCTTGTTAAAGGATTTAGATTGTACTCATTCCAATTACTAGACTCGAAGAGCCTGATATTGTTATTTATTGTCACTACCTCCCCGTGTCAGATTGGGTAATTTGCATGCCTGCTACCTTCCATAGATGTGGTAGCCTTTTCTTAGGCTCCCTTTTCGGAATTGAACCCTAATTCTCAGTCACCCGTCACCACCGTAGTAGGCAACTATCCCATCATCGAAAGTTGATAAGGTAGAAATTTGAATGATGCGTCGTCAGCACGATGGCCTTGCGATCCGTTGAGTTATCATGAATCATTGGAGCAATTGGCGAAGCTCGTGTCGACCTTTTATCTAATAAATGCACCCCTTCCAGAAGTTGGGGTTCGTTGCACGTATTAGCTCTAGAATTACTAGAGTTATTCGAGTAGTAGGTACCATCAAACAAACTATAACTGATTTAATGAGCCATTCGCAGTTTCACAGTATGAATTAGTTCATACTTACACATGCATGGCTTAATCTTTGAGACAAGCATATGACTATTGGCAGGATTAACTAGGTAGCATCCTTCGAGACATCGCGCCAATTAGGACCGAAGCGTGCCGTAAGGTTCCCTAAGGCCAAAGCTGTCGTGATTGTCATTCAAAATCGATGGGACATGGGACAAATGCTTTCGCTTGGATAGGCAGAGGTCGAGGCCACTCCTGTCGCAACACATTTCGCACCCAACGGGATGATCAAGCGCTCATGTGCCAAAGCAGCCGCATGCCGAAGCAAGTCACAATTGGAGCACGAGGCCCAGCTGAGGTTTTCACCCATGCCCGCGAGGGACATGGTGTTAAGACAGCTGATTCGAACCACGAATTCCATTTGCGAAGGCACGCGACACAGGGTCCTGCTGTTGGATGATGGGCAAGCAGCCTATGCCGTGCCTGCTTGGGGCTGTCGAGGCATGCTTCCAGTGCCCAGGGCTTGTGCGATGCGGCTCCCTTGGTACTCTCACTGGGCACTACGTCGAAGGGCAGGGATAAGGGGGCTGGCTCGCGATGGGCGCCCGTGGCCTAGCTGGTGCACCCACCGCTCCCACATGCTGGGCAAGCAGCCAATGCCGTACCTGCTAGGGGCTGCCGAGGCATACCTCCCATGCCAAAGGTCTGTGCGATGCGACTCCCCTAGTACTCTAACTGGGCATTACATCTAGAGGCAGGGACGAGTGAGCTGGCTCGCAATGGGCGCCCGTGGCCCGGCTAACGCGCCCACTGCTACCGCAAGTAGGGCAAGCAGCCCATGCCATGCCTGGTGGGGGCTGCGGAGGCATGCCTCCCATGCCCAGTCTGTGCGATGCAGCTGCCTTGGCTCGCTGGCTGGGCACCATGTCGAGGGGCTGGAATGAGGGGCTGGCTAGCGATGGGCACACGTGGCCTAGCTGGCACGCCCACCACTGTCGCAAGCTTGGCAAGCAGCCCAAGTCATGCCTGCTAAGGGCGGCCGAGGCATGCCTCCTGTGCCCACGGTCCATGCAACGTGGCTCACCTGGATCGCTCGCTGGGCACTACGCCGAAGGGTAGGGACGAGGGCTCTCGCTCGCGTTTGCCACCACTAGCCTGGCTGGCACGCCCACAGCGGCTGCACATATGGCAAGCAACCCATGCCATGCCTGTTAGGGGCTGCCGATGTGTGCCTCCCATGCCCTAGGTCCATGTGACGCGGCTCCCCTGGCTCGCTCGATGGGCACTATATCGAGGGGACGGGATGAGGGGGATGGCTTGCGATGGGCGCCGGTGGCCTGGCTGGTGCACCCACCACTGCCGCACGCTGGGCAAGCAACCCATGCCATGCCTGCTGAAGCCTGCTGAGGCATGCCTCCCATGCCCAGGGTCCTTGCGACACGGCTCCCTGGCTCCCCCACTGGGCACTATGTTGAGGGGCTGGCTCGTGATGGGTTCCTGTTGCCTGGCTGGCGCGCCCATCGCTGTCGGACGCTGGGAAAGCAGCCCATGTCATGACTGCTAGGGGCGATCGAGGCATGCCTCCCATGGCCAAGGTTCATCCGACGCGTCTCCCCTAGCGCGCTCGCTCGGCACAAAGTCGAGGGGCAGGGATGAGGGGGCTTGCTCGCGATGAGCATCCATGGCTAGGCTGGCGCGCCCACCACTGTCGCAGCCTGGGCAAGCTGCCCATGCCATGCCTGCAGGGGGCTGCCAAGGCATGCTTCTCATGCCTAGGGTCCATGCGACGCCGCTCCTCTGGCTCGCTCGCTGGGCACTATGTCAAGGGGCAAGGACAAGGGTGCTGGCTCACGACGGGCACCCGTGGCCTAGCTGGCGCACCCAAGGCTGCTACACACTGTGCAGGCAGCCCATGTATTGCTTGCTGGGGGCTGCTGATGTGTGCCTCCAGTGAACAGTGTTTATGCAACGTGGCTCCCCTGCCTCACTCGCCGGGCACTAAGTCGAGGGGCAGGGACGAGGAGGCTGCCTCGCGATGGGCTCCCGTGGCCTGGCAGGTGCGCCCACTGCTGCAGCACGTTGGGCAAGTAGCCCATGCCATGCCTGCTGGGGGCTGCCGAGGCATGGCTCCCATGCCCAGGGTCCGTGCAGCGCGGCTCCCCTGGCTCGCTCACCGGGCATTATGTAGAGGGGTTGGCTCATGATGTGCGGCCATGGCCTGGCTGGCATGCCCACCGCTATCAAAAGCTGGGCAGGCAACCCATGCCATGCCAGTTAGGGGCTTTTGAGGCATGCCCCCCATGCCCAGGGTTCGTGCGATGCGACTCCCTAGGCTCGCTCACTGGGCACGATGTTGACGGGCTAGTTCGCGATGGGTGCCTGTGGCCTAACTGGCATGCCTACTGCCCCTGCACGATGGGCAAACAGCTTATGCCGCACCTGCTAGGGGCTGCTAAGGCATGATTCCCGTGACTACCGTGCGACGCGGCTCCCCTGGCTCGCTCACTAGGCACTATGTCGAGGGGCTGGCTCTTGATGGGCGACCATGGCCTGGCGTGTCCACCGCTGTCGAAAGCTGGGCAAGTAGCCCATGCCATGCCAGCTAGCGGCTGCTGAGGCATGCCTCCGTGCCCAGGGTCCGTGCGATGCAGCTCCTTAGGCTCGCTCGCTGGGCACGATGTCGATGGGCTGGCTCGCGATGGGCGCCCGTGGCCCAGCTGGCACGCCTGCTACCCTCGCACGCTGGGCAAGCAGCCCATGTCATGCTTATTGGGGGCTATCAAGGCATGCCTCCTATGCCCATGGTATGTGCAACGCGGTTAGCCTGGCTTTCTCACTGGGTACTACATTGAGGGACAGGGACGAGGGGCTGTCTCGTGATGGGTGCCCGTGGCCTGGCTGGCACGCCCACCGCTGCCGCGCGCTGTGCAAGTAGCTCATGCCATGCCTACTGGGGGCTGCCAAGGCGTTCCACCCATGCCTAGGGTCCATGCGATGCGGCTCCCCTGGTTCGTTCGTTGGGCACTATGCCGAGGGGCAAGGACGAGGGGGTTGGCTCGCGATGGGCGCTCGTGGCCTGGCTGGCGCGCCCACTTATATTGCAAGTTGGGCAAACAGCCAATGCCATGCCTGCTGGGGCTGCCGAGGCATGCCACCCATGCCCAGGGTCTGTGACACGGCCCCCTTGGCTCGCTCGCTGGGCACTATGTCGTGGGACAGGGACGAGTGGGCTGGCTCGCAATGGGCACCTGTGGCCTGGTAGGTGCGCCTACTGCAGCGGCATGATTGGCAAGCAGCCCATGCCGTGCTAGCTAGGGGCTGCCGAGGCATGCCTCCAATGCCCATGGTCAATGCGACGCGGCTCCCTGGCTCGCTTGAGGGGCACTATGTCGAAGGGCTAGCTCATGATGGGCACCCGTGGCCTGGCTGGCGTGCCCACCGCTGCCGCGCGCTGGGCAAGCAGCCCGTGCCATGCCTGGTTGGGGCTGTCGAGGCGTGCGACTTGTAAACAGGCAGAATTTTCGAGAAAAGAATATTATTCCTTGTACTCTTTATAATAAAAATGCAACACCTATATATACTAGGTAGTAGCCTGCTAATCAAGGAGTAGATTATTCCTTGATATATTGTAATAGCCTACCAATCAAGGAGTAGATTACTCCTTTCCTATTATAGACAATAATATTACAGCTAGTATATCTAAAAATAATCTACTTTAATTTTCAGCATAAGATTTTCTAACACTCCCCCTCAAACTGGAGCATAGATGTCTATTATGCAAAGCTTGTCACTCAATCTGTGGAAATCTTCCTTCTTAAGTGGTTTAGTAAACATATCAGGAATTTGATGTCTTGAAGGTGTAAACGGAGTGCAAATCTTCTTGTAAGTAACTGCATTTCTCACAAAATGACAATCGACTTCTATATGCTTTGTTTGTTCATGAAAAACAAGATTGCTTGCAATATGAATTGCAGCTTGATTATCACAATGCATAGGAATAGGATCTGAATAGGTGATACCAAAATCTTTAAGGAGAGCTTCAGCTCACATGCAGTTTGAGCCATGGCACGACATTCTGCTTCAGCACTAGATCTTGAGACAACTATCTGTTTCTTACTCTTCCAAGTTACTAGATTCCCACCCACAAAGGTACAATATCTAGATGTAGATTTTCTATCACTTTTGTCACCAGCACAGCTAGCATCAGAATAGCCAACTAATTTCACATGATTGTTATTTTTAAACCATAATCTTTTTCCTGGAGATTTCTTTATATATCTCAAAATGTTGCAGGTAGCCTCCCAATGACCTTTTTTAGGCTTGTCCATGAATTGACTAATCAAACCCACGGCATGCATAATGTTTGGTCTAGTAACTGTCAAGTAAATAAGGTTCCCAACAAGTCTTCTGTATTGTCCATAGTCTGCAAAGTCATCATCCTCCTTCCACAGGTCAAGATTAGGTTCTATTGGTGTATCCAATGGTTTTGCACCAAGTAAACCTACTTTTTGTAATAGATCAGTTGCATACTTTCTTTGAGACAGTACTACACCTTCTTTGCCACGAGCAACTTCAATATCAAGAACCTTAATTGACCAAGATCTTTGGTGACAAATAGTTGGTGCAAATGTTTCTTGGTTGTTTCGATTCCATTTACATCACTACCTGAAAAGAGTATATCATCAACATAAACAATAAGTATTACAATCCCCAATGCACTATGTTTTACAAAAACTGAATGGTTAGCTTGACTTTGCTTGAATCCTGCTGCAAAAACAACTTGGCTAAACTTATCAAACCAAGCTCTAGGATTTTGTTTCAATGCATAAATAGCCTTGTTGAGCTTACATAATAAGTGAGTCTCCCCCTGAGCAACAAAGCTAGGTGGTTGCTCCATATAAACTTCCTCATTCAAATCTCTGTAAAGAAATGCATCCTTGACATCTAGTTGATACAGTGGCCAATCACGATTAATTGTAACTGAGATGGCCACACGAATAGAGTTCAACCTAGCAACAGGTGAAAAGATTTCAAAGAAGTCAATATTTGGTGTTTGTGTGTATCCTTTTGCAAAGATTCGGGCTTTATACCGATCAACAGAACCATTAGGATTGTATTTGACTGTAAAGACCCAACGACAAGTAACAGGTGAAACTCCTTCAGGTAAAGGTACCAAGTCCCATGTGTTTCTACTGAGAAGAGTTGACATTTCCTCATTCATGACCTGTTTCTCATTATAATCTCGAACTGCCTTTGGATAATTCTTAGGAATAGACATGGTTGATAAAGATAAAGCTAAGTGACGAAAAACAAGACCAAGCTGATTAAAGGAAACAACATTACCAATAGAATGTTGGGTATAAGAGCGTTTACCTTTTCGGAGAGCTATTGGCAAATCATCAAGATCATCAACAGAAGGCAATGAAGGAGATGGCTATGAGGTAGGAGGAGTTTGCAACTTATTGCTTTTGGTGTAAACTTGATAGGTTTTGAAGAAGGTAGAGTCACAGGAGACGGTGTTACTGTGGTAGGAAAGGGAACTAACTCTTTGACTTTAGAGTTTTTAAAAAACGATTTCGATTCAAAAATTGTGACATCAGTGAAAAAAAATTCTTTTTGACACCAGATCATAACATTTATAACCTTTTTAAGTTTGAGGATATCTTAAAAAAATACGACGGACAGCCCTAGGAGACAATTTATCCATACCAATTTCAAATAAATGAACGAAGCAAACACGCCTAAAAATTCGTGGAGTTAGAGAAAAGAGTGGACAATCTGGAAAAAGACATTTAAAACGAATATCACCTCTAAGAGTTGAAGATGGCATCCGATTAATGAGAAATCTAGTAGTGAGTACGACATCACTCCAAAAGTATTTGGGTACATTCGTTTGAATCATAATAGTACGAGCAACATCAAGAAGATGTCTGTTTTTATGTTCTGTCACACCATTTTGTTGTGGAGTATGAACACATGATGATTCGTGAATAATGTCATTTACAAAACAAAAAAGAGAGAAGTCAGTTTTCATATATTCTAAGGTATTATCAGATCATAAAATACGAATGCTGGTAGAAAATTAAGTATTTATTTCATTATAAAACGTTTGAAATACATCAAAAACATGAGACCTATCTTTTAGCAAATAAATCCAAGTCATTCAAGAATAATCATCCACAAAAGTGATAAAATACTTATGACCGGACAAAGTAGGATAACGATAAGGGCCCCATACATCGGAGTGAACTAAATCAAAAAGACTTAAACATTGACTCTCTCTAAGAGAAAAAGATGACTTGTGATATTTTCTCAACTGACATGCATCATAGTTTATTAAAGCAGTAGGCTCAACAAAAGGTACTATTTTTTTTAGCTTAAAAAAATTAGGATGACCTAAACGACAATGCCAATCATAAGGAGACACACCACCAGTAATAGCAGTAACAGAAGAATTAAGAAAATAAATACCTCCTAATTCAGAGTCGTGTCCAGTTAATGTATTCGTCTGAAGATCCTAAAAAATACAATGAGTAGGAAAGAAGGTTACAGAACAATTTAAAGATTTTGTGATTTGATTTACTGAGAGAAGATTAAATGATAATTTGGGAACATGTAATACTTGATTAAGTGTAAGAAAAGGAGTGTGAACAGTACCAAACCCAGAGACAGTAGAAATAGACCCATCAGCAATAGTAATTGGTGACAGAGATTGACAAGGAATAAAAGTATGAAACTAACGTTGGTCCCCAGTCATGTGATTTGATGCACCAGAATCTATTAACGAAGAATTACTAGAAAGAGTTGCAAGTGCAACGGTACCTGTTTGGATGGTATGAAAGGCAATAGAATTAGGTTGTGATTGAATTAAACGTTCATACTCCACCTTAGAAATTTGGATAACATCATCAAGTCCAACTGAAGAAACAGAACCATTAGAAGTGAATGTAACAGCAGCTGCCTTACGAGTGTTGTGCTTTTTGGTACGTTTGGTAGCCCATTCAGGTTTACCATGCTTATCCCAACATGCATCTTCATTGTGATTTCCTTGGCCACAAAAATCACATTTTCTATCACGTCCTTTGCTCTTTCCAATATTGTGCCCACGTCCTTGTGCGAACATGGCAGAATGTTCAAGAGTAATAGATGGAGATGATAGAGTTAAAGAGGCTGATTGTAAGCGAGAAAAGGCTACTTGAAGAGTAGGCATTGTGCTTTCTCTAAGTAATTTAATTTTGAGAGTATCGTATTGGTCATTCAGATTCATAAGAAATCTATAAACAAAGAGATGTTCCCATTGATGTTTTTAAGTTTCTAGATCTGTAGAGAGGGGCTGCAATTCATGGAATTCATTGATAATTCCTCTATAGGCTGTGAAAAATTCTGGAAGGGATTTTTCGCTTTGTTTGTTATCAACAAGTTGTTGAAACAAAGAGAAAATTTGAGAATTATTACCATCATTTAAGAACATTTCTTTAATAGAGTCCCACATTTCCTTAGCAGTTGATATCAATCCAACAGAGGCAGCAATCTCAGGTTTCAAAGAATTCAGCAGCCACGTTTTCATGGCACAATTAGATTGACACCAAGATGCATATTTGGAATCCTTAGTGTCCATCATCGTTTGAATTAGATGATGATCACGACCTTGAGAACCAAGGAAGGTACGAAATGCCTGAGACCAGAGAGCATAATTTCTACCATTAAACTTTACAATAGTTCCAATAGAATTACCCAAATCAGAGTGAGAGACATTATCTGACATCTTGAATTGTAGATTCAAGTACCCAAAAATAAAATAAAATAAAATGCACAACCTCAAACACAGAGGCACAACCTCAAATACGGAGGCGCAACCTCAAAAACAAAGGTACAAAAAAAAAATCTATCACACAAGAAGGGATTGATTAATCCTCATAAAAAAAGGTTTGAGATTAGAATGAACCTTGCTTTGATACCATGTAAACAGGCAGAATTTTAGAGAAAAGAATATTATTCCTTGTACTCTTTACAATAGAAATACAACGCCTACGTATACTAGGTAGTAGCCTACTAATTAAGCAGTAGATTACTCCTTGATATATGGTAACAACCTAACAATCATGGAGTAGATTACTCCTTTACTATTATAGACAACAATATTACAGCTAGTATATTATAGCAAGCATATCTAAAAATAATATACTTTAACTTTCAACATAAGATTTTCTAACACCACCCATGCCCAGGTCCGTACGATGTGGCACCCCTGGTTCGTTCGTTGGGTACTATGTCGAGGGGCAAGGACGAGGGGGCTGGCTCACGATGGGCGCTCGTGGCCTAGCTGGCGCGCCCACCGTTGTCAAAAGCTGGGCAAGCAACCAATGTCGTGCCTATTGGGGGCTGCTGAGGCATGCCTCCAGCGCCCAAGGTCTGTGCGATACGGCTCTGTTGGCTCGCTCACTGGGCACTATGTCGAGGGGCAGAGACAAGGGAGCTCGCTTGCGATGGGCGCCTATGGCCTAGCAGGCGTGCCCACTACTGTAGCATGATTGGTAAGCAGCCCATGCCGTGGTTGCTAGGGGCTGCTGAGGCATGCCTCCTAGGTCTAGGGTCCGTGTGACGCAGCTCCCCTGCTTCGCATGCTGGGCACTATGTCGAAAGGTAGGGACGAAGGGGCTGGCTCGCGATGGGTGCCTGTGGCCTGGCTAGCGCTCCCACCACTGTCGCAAAATGGGCAAGCAGCCCATGCCGTACTTGCTAAGGGCTGCCGAGGCATGCCTCCAATGCCCATGGTCCATGCGACGCGGCTCTCTGGCTCACTCGCGGGGCACTATGTCGAGGGGTTCGCTCGTGATGGGCACCCGTGGCCGGGCAGGCGCGCCCACTGCTGTCGCATGATGGGTAAGCAGCCCATGCCGTGCGTGCTATGGGCTACCAAGCCTTGCCTCTCGTGTCCAAGGTCAGTGTGACGCGGCTCCCCTGGTTTGTACGATGGGCACTTTATCGAGGGGGAGGGACGAGGCGACTGGCTCGCAATAGTGCCCATGGCCTAGCCGATGCACCCACCCCTATCTCAAGCTGGGCACTATGTCGAGGGGTTGCTGGCGATGGGTGCCCGTGGCCTGGCTCGTGAGCCTACTAGCCCGGCACACTGGGCAAGCAGCCCATGCCATGCGTACTAGGGGCCGCCGAGGCTTGCCTCCCATGTCCAGGGTCTGTGCAACGTGGCTTCCTAGGCTCACTCTCTAGGCACTATATCGAGTGGTAGAGACGAGGGGGCTGGCACACAATGGGTGCCCATGGCCTAGCTGGTGCGCCCATCGCTCTCGTACGCTGGGCAAGCAGCCCTTGCTATGCCTGCTTAGGGCTGCCGAGGTGTTCCTCCCTTGCCCAGGGTCCATGCGACGCGGCTCCCCTGACTTGCTTGTTGGGCACTATGTCGAGGTGTTGGCTCGCGATAGGTGCTTGTAGCCTGGCTGCCGCGCCCACCGCTGCAACACACTGGGCAAGTAGCCCATGCCATGCCTGCAGGGGGCTGCTGAGGCATGCCTCCCATGCCCATGGTCCGTGTGATGCACCTCCCATGGCTCGCTCACTGGGCACCATCTCGAGGGGCAGGGACGAGGGGGCTGGATCGCGATGGGCGCCTGTGGCCTGGCTAACGTGCACGTCGCTATCGCACGATGGGCAAGCAGCCTATGCCATGCTTGCTGAGGGATGCTAAGGCATGCCTCCCGTGCCCGAGGTCCATGCAACATGGCTCCCCTGCCTCGCTCATTGGGCACTATGTTGAGGGGCAGGGACGAGGGGCAGGCTCACGACGGGCGCCCGTGGCCTGGCTGGTGCGCCCACTGCAGTCGCAAGCTGGGCAAGCAGCCCTTGCTGTGCCTACTGGGGGCTGTCGATGCATGCCACCCATGCCCAAGGTCCGTGAAATGCGACTCCCCTGGCTCGCTCACTAGGCACTATGTCGAGGGGCTAACTCGCGATGGGCGCCCGTGGCCTAGCCTGCATGCCTACACTGGGCATGCAGCCTATGCGAACCTGCTGGGGGCAGCCAAGGCTAGCCTCCCGTGTCTAGGGTCCGTGCGACGCGGTTCCCTGGCTCCCTCGTTGGGCATTATGTCGAGGGGCTGGCTCGTAATGGGCGCCCATGGCCTGGCAGGCATGCCCACCGCTGCAGCACGCTGGGCAAGAAGCCCATGCCATGCCTGCTGGGGGCTGCTGAGGCATGCCTCCCATGCCTAGGGTCCATGCGATGCGGCTCCCCTAGCTCGCTCGCTAGGCACTATGTTGAAGGGTTGGCTCGTGATGGGCGCCCATGCTTGGCTGGCATGTCCGTCGCTGTAGAAAGCTGGGCAAGCAGCCCTTGCCGTGCCTGCTAGGGGCTGTCGAGGCATGCCTCCAGTGGCCATGGTCCATGTGATGCGGCTCCCTTGGCTCGCTCGCTGGGCACTATGTCGAGGTGCTGGCTCACGATGGCCCCATGGCCTGGCTGGCGCGCCTACCGCCCCCGCACACTCGGCAAGCAACCCATGCCGTGCCTGCTGGTGGCTGCCATGGCTTGCCTCCCATGCCTAGGGTCCGTGTAACATGGCTCTTTGGCTCCCACGTTGGGCACTATTTTGAGGGGCTGGCTCGTGACGGGCACCCGTGGCCTGGTTGGCACGCCCACCGCTGTTGAAAGCTGGGCAAGCAACCCATGCCATGCCTGCTAGGGGCTGTCGAGGCATGCCTTATGTACCCAAGGTCAGTGCGATGTGGCTCCCCTTGCTCGCTCGCTGGGAACCATGTCGTGGGGCAAGGACGAGTGGCTGCCTTGCGATAGGCGCCTATGGCCTGGCCGGTGCACCCACCGCTGTCGCAAGCTGGGCAAGCAGCCCTTGCCATGCTTACTGGGGGCTGCCGAGGCGTGCCTCCCATGTGCAGGGCCCGGGCGACATGGCTGCCCAGTCTCGCTCACTTGGCACTATATCGAGGGGCAGGGACAGGGGGGCTGGCCCGCGATGGGCGCTCGTGGCCTAGCTAGCGCGCCCACCGCTGTCGTAAGCTGGCCAAGCAGCCCTTGCCATGCCTGCTGGGGGCTGCCGAGGCATGGCTCCCATGCCCAGGGCCCGTGCGATGTGGATCCCTAGGCTCGCTCGCATGGCACAATGTCGAGGGGCAGGGACGAGGGCGCTAGCTCGCGATGGGCGCCTGCGGCCTGGCTAGCGAGCCCACCGCTGCCGCACGCTGTGCAAGCAGCCCATGCCATGCCTGCTGGGGGCTGCCAAGACATGCCTCCTGTGCCCTGGGTCCGTGCGACGCGGTTCCCCTTGCTCGCTCGCTGGGCTGTAAGTTGAGGGCAGGGACGAGGGGGCTGGCTAGCGATGGGCACCCGTCGCCTGGCTGGCGAGCCCCCCGCTGCCCCTTACTGTGCAAGCAGCCCATGCAATGCCTGCTTGGGGCTGCTGAGGCATGCCTCCCGTGCCCAAGGTCCATGCGATGCGGCTCCCCTTGCTCGCTTTCTGGGAACCATGTCGTGGGGCAGGGACGAGGGGCTGGCTCGCAATAGGCGTCTGTGGCCTAGCTAGCGCGCACAATGCTGGCGCAAGCTGGGCGCGTTGCCAATGCCATGCCTGCTGGCAGCTGCTGGGGCATGCCTCCCCTGGCTAGTACACTAGGTACCAAGTCGAGGGGTAGGGATGAGGGGCCTGGTCACGATCGTCCCCCGGGGCCTGGCTGGCTTGCCCACAGCTTCAGCATGGTGGGAAACTAGCCCATGCCATGCCTGCTGTGGGCTGTGAGGCATGCCTGCCATGCCCAGGGTCCATGCGACATGGCTCCGCTCGCTGACCGCCATGTCGAGAGGCAGGCTCGCAATGGGCGCTTGTGGCCTGGCTGGCGCGCCCAATGCTGCCGCACGCTGGGCACTTGGCCAATGAAGAGCCTGCTAGTGGCTTCTGAGGCATGCCTCCCGTGTCCAGGGCCCGTGCAACACGGTTCCCCAGGCTCGCTCGCTGAGCACTATGTCGAGGGGCAGGGACAAGGGGGCTGGCACGCGATGGGTGCCCGTGGCCTAGCTGGCATGCCCACCGCTGCTGCACGCTGGACAAGCAGCCCTTGCCGTGCCTGCTGGGGGCTGCTAAGGTGTGGCTCCCATGCCCAGGGTCCGTGCGACGTGGCTCCCCTAGCTCGCTTGTTGGGCACTATGTCGAGGTGCTTGCTCGCAATGGGAGCCCGTAGCCAGGCTGGCACGCCCACTGCTGCCGAGTGCTGGACAAGCAGCCCATCCCGTGCTTGCTAGGGGCAGCAAAGGCATGCCTCCCGTGCCTAGGGTCCATGCGGCGCGGCTTGGTTGGCCCGTTCGCTCGGCACTACGTCGAGGGACAATGACGAGGGGGCTAGCTCGCGATGGGCGCCCGTGGCGCGACTGGCGCACCCACCATGGTCGCTCGCTTGGCAAGGAGCCCATGCCGTGTCGGCTGGGGGTGGCTGAGGCATGCCTCTCTTGCCCAAGGTCCATGCAACGCGGCTCTCCTTGCTCGCTCGCTGGGTGCCATGTTGAGGGGTAGGGACGAGGGGGCTGGGTCGCGATGGGCTCCCGTGGCCGTGCTGGCACACCCACCGCTGCCGCACGTTGGGCAAGCAGCCCATGCCGTGCCTACTGGGGGCTGCAGAGGTGTGCCTCCCATGCCCAGGGTTCATGCGATGCGGCTGTCCTGGCTCGCTCGCTGGGCATTATGTTGAGTGCCTAGCTCATGATGGGTGCCTGTGGCCTGGCTGGTGCGCCCACAGCTGCCACACACTGGGCAAGCAGCCCATGCCATGCCTGCTGGGGGCTGTCGAGGCATGCCTGCCGTGCCCAGGGTCCGTGCGACATGGCTCCCTTGGCATGCTTGCTGGGCACCTTGGCGAGGGGCAGCGACAGGAGGGTTGGCTCGCGATGGCAACCCGTGGCCTGGCTGGCGCCCCCAATGCTGCCGCACGCTAGACAAGCAGCCCATGCCATGCCAGTTGGGGGCTGCCGAGGCATGCCTCCCAGGCCCACGGCCTGTGCAATGTGGCTCCCATAGCTCACTCACTCGGCACTACATCGAAGGACAGGGATGACAGGGCTGACTCACAATGGGTGCCAGTAGCCTGGTAGTGTGCCCAACGCACACTAGGCAAGCAGCCCATGCCATGCCTGCTGGGGCCTGCCTAGGCATGCCTCCCATGGTTAGGGTCCGTGTGTCGCGGCTACCCTGGCTCGCTCGCTGGGCATAATGTCAAGGGTCAGGAACGAGGGTGCTGGCTCACAATGGGCGCCCATGGCCTGGCTGGCACGCCCACTGCTGCCGCATGCTGGGCAAGCAGCCCATACCATGCCTGCTGGGGGCTTCCAAGGCATACCTCCCGTGCCGAGGGTCCATGCGACGCGGCTCCCATGGCTGGCTCCCGATGGATGCCTGTGGCCTGGCTGGTGCGCTGACCGCTACCGCACGCTGGGCAGCCAGCCCATGCTGTGCCTGCTGGGGGCTGCGAGGCATGCCTTCCTTGCCCAGGGTCCATGCGACACAGCTCTCATGGCACGCTCGCTGGGCTCCGTGTCGAGAGTTAAGGACGAGGGGGCTGGCTCGTGATGGGCACCTGTGGCCTGGCTGGCGTGCCCACTGCTGTCGCATGCTGGGCAACCAGCCCATGCCATGCCTGCTAGCGGCGGCCGAGACGTGCCTCCCGTGGCTAGGGTCCATGCGATGTGGCTCCCCTGGCTCGCTCGCTGGGCATTATGCTCAAGAGCAGGGACGAGGGGGCTGGCTCGCGATGGGCGCCCGTGACCTAGGTCGCACACCTACCGCTGCCGCATGCTGGGCAAGCAGCCCATGCTGTGTCTGCTGGGGGCTGCCAAGGCATGCCTCCCATACCCAGGGTCCATGCGACACGGCTCCCATGGCTCGCATGCTGGGCACCATGTCGAGGGGTAGGGACGAGGGGGCTGGCTCGCGATAGGCGTCTATGGCCTGGCTGGTGTGCCCACCGCTGCCACATGCTGGGCAGGCAGCCCATGCTGTGCCCGCTAGGGGCTGCCGAGGCATGTCTCCCATGTGCAGGGTCTGTGCAACACGTCTCTCCTGGCTTGCTCACTGGGCACTATGTTGAGGAGTAGGGATGAGGGGGCTGGCTCGCGATGGGTGTCCGTGGCCAGGCTGGCGTGCCCTCTGCTGCCGCTCGCTTGCCAAGCAGCCCATGCCGTGCCTGCTGGGAGCTGCTGAGGCTTGCCTCTCATGCCCAGGGTCCCTGCCACGCGACTCCCCTGGCTCACTCGCTGGGCACTTTGTCGAGGGGCAGGGATAAGGGGGCTGGCTCGCGATGAGTGCCCTTTGCCTGGTAGGCGCGCCTACTGCTGCCGCATGCTGAGCAAGCAAGCCATGCCGTGCCTGCTAGGGGCAGTTGAGGCATGCCTCCCATGGCCAAGGTCTGTGCAACGTGGCTCCCTTGGCTCACTCGCTGGGCACTATGCACAGGAGCAGGGACGAGGGGGCTGGCTCGCAATGAGCGCCTGTGGCCTGGTTGGCACGCCCACTTCAGCACACTGGGCAAGCAGCCCATGCTGTTCCTACTGGGGGCTGTGGAGCATGCCGCCCTTGCCCAGGGTCTGTGCATCGCAGCTCCCATGGCTTGCCTGCTGGGCACCATGTCGAAGGGCAGGGTTGAGGGGGCTGGCTCGTGATGGGCGCCTGTGGCCGGGCTGGTGTGCCCACCGCTGCCGCATGCTGGGCAAGCAGCCCATGCTATGCCTGCTGGGGGCTGCCGAGGCATGTCTCCCATGTGCAGGGTCTGTGCAACGTGTCTCCCCTGGCTCACTCACTGGGCACTATGTTGAGGAGCAGGGACGAGGGGGCTGGCTCGCAATGTGCGTCCATGGCCAGGCTGGCACGCCTTACGCTGCCGCTCACTGGCCAAGCAGCCCATGCCATGCCTGCTGGGAGCTGCTGAGGCTTGCCTCTCATGCCCAGGGTCCCTGCCACGCGGCTCCCCTGGCTCACTCGCTAGGCACTTTGTCAAGGGACAGGGACAAGGGGGCTGGCTCGCGATGGGCGCCCTTTGCTAGGCAGGCGCGCCCACAGCTGCCGCATGCTGAGCAAGCAAGCCATGCCATGCCTCCCGTGGCTAGGGTTTGTGCGACGTGGCTCCCCTGGCTCTCTTGCTGGGCACCATGCTAAGGAGCAGGGATGAGGGGGCTGGCTCGCGATGGGCGCTTGTGGCCTCGCTGGCACGCCCACTTCCGCACACTGGGCAAGCAGCCCATGCTGTGGCTGCTGGGGGCTGTGGGGCATGCTGCCCGTGCCTAGGGTCCGTGCATCGCGGTTCCCCTGGCTCGCTCGCTAGGCACAATGTTGAGGGTAAGGACGAGGGGGCTGGCTCGCGAGGGGCTCCCGTTTTTGGGCCTGCCCACCCACCACTGCCGCATGCTGGGCAGGCGGCCCATGCCGTGCCTGCTGAGGGCTGTGAGGCATGCCTCCCGTGCCCAGGGTCCATGCGACATGGCTCTCCTGGCTCACTCGCTGGGCTCCGTGTCCAGGGGCAGGGATAAGGTGGCTGGCTCGCATGGGCGCCCGTGGCTTGTCTGGCGTGCCCATCACTGCCTTACGTTGTGCAAGCAGCCCATGCCATGCCTGCTGGGGGCTGCCGAGGCCTGCCTCCCATGAGCTGGGCCCATGAGACGTGGCTCCCCTGGCTCTCTCGTTGGGCACTAGGTTGTGGGATCGGGACGATTGGGCTGGCTTGCAATGGGAGCTAGTAGCCTGGCTGGCGCTCCCACCGCTGCCGCATGCTGGGCAAGCAGCCCTTGCCATGCCTGCTGGGGGCTTCCAAGGCATGCCTCCCATTCCCAGTGTCCATGCGATGTGGCTCCCCTTGCTTGCTCGCTGGGCACTATGTCAAGGTATGGGGACGAGGGGGCTGGCTCGTGATGGGCGCCACTGGCCTGGCTGACGCGCCCACTGTTGCCGCACGCTGGGTACATGGCCCATGCCGTGCCTGCAGGGGGCTGTCGTGGCATGCCTCCCATGCCCAGGGTCGGTGCAACGCGACTCTCTTGGCTCGCTCGCTGGGCACCATGTCGAGGGGCAGGGATGAGGGGGCTGTCTTGCGAAGGGCGCCCGTGGGCTAGCTAGCGCGCCCACCACTGCCGTACGCTAGGCAAGCAGCCCATGCCGAGCCTGCTGGGGGCTGCCGAGGCATGTCTCCTGTTTCCAGAGTCTGTGCGACATGGCGCCCCAGGCTTGCTCACTGGGCATCATGTCGAGGGGCAGGAATGAGGGGGCTGGCACGCCCATCATTGAAGCACGCTGGGCAAGCTGTGCGTGCCGTGCCTGCTGGGTGCTGCCAAGGCATGCCTCCCGTGCCCAGTGTCCGTGTGATGCGACTCCCATGGTTCGGTCACTGGGCAGTAGTTTACCGTGGGACAGCATCGAGGGACAAGTTTCTATTAGATTTTTATATTTTTTATTGGAGTGACACTTGGTTCCCCAATGCTTCCCGATATGTTTCCAAGTGTTTTTCATTCTCTACAAGCCCAAAGGACTTGCTTCTTTTTCTAGGTCATTATCTTGAGGGACGATTTCAGACCTTGGGGCATCGATCACTGAAAAGAGAAGGACAGTTGTTGTTGGGGTTCCGGGGGAGGGGGGGTGGTGGGGGAGGGATGAATCAAAGTGACAAAGGGCGAAATCTCTATGGATCATGGCAGCAAGGCCACTCTGCCACTTGCGATATCCTGTCACATGTTTAAGTCGTCTGCAAATGATTTTACCTGTCGCTCGGTGGGAATCACACTTCAAGGCAACCTGCGAAGCTCCTCCGCCGCGTGGGCTTGGCCAATGACACGTGCCTTTGGGGGCCGGGAGGCCCCTACTGCAGGTCAAAAATCTGGCGATGGGCGCATGCATCACTTCTAGCCTGGGTTCTGACTTAGAGGCGTTTAGTCATAATCCAGTGCATGGTAGCTTCGTGCCACTTGCTTTTCAACCAAGCGCGATGACCAATTGTGCGAATCAATGGTTCCTCTCATACTAAGTTGAATTACTATCGCAATGTGGGCATCAGTAGGGTAGCTCACGATGGTCTAAACCCAGCTCACATTCCCTATTGGTGGGTGAACAATCCAACACTTGGTGAATTCTGCTTCACAATGATAGGAAACCCGACATCAACGGATCAAAAAACATTTGGCTGCCACAAGCCAGTTATCCCTGTGGTAACTTTTCTGACACCTCTAGCTTCAAATTTCGAAGATCTAAAGGATCGATAGGCCACGCTTTCATGATTCGTATTCATACTAGAAATCAGAATCAAATGAGCTTTTACCCTTTTGTTCCACATGAGATTTTTGTTCTTATTGAGCTCATCTTAGGACACATGTGTTATCTTTTAATAGATGTGCCACCCCAGCCAAACTTCCCACCTGACAATGTCTTCCGCCCGAATCGGCCTGCCGAAGCCGACCTCGAGTCCAAAAAGAGGGGCGACGACCCGCTTCTGATTCACAGAATAAGTAAAATAACGTTAAAAGTAGTGGGATTTCACTTTCACCGTTTTCGTCTCCCACTCATCTTACACCTCTCAAGTCATTTCACAAAGTCGGACTAGAGTCAAGCTTAAAGGGTCTTCTTTCCTTACTAATTCCACCAAGCCTATTCCCTTGGCTGTGGTTTCGCTGGATAGTAGACAGGGACAGTGGGAATCTCGTTAATCCATTAATGCGCGTCACTAATTAGATGACAAGGCATTTGGCTACCTTAAGAGAGTCATAGTTACTTCCCCCATTTACGCGTGCTTGGTTGAATTTCTTCACTTTGACATTTAGAGCACTAGGCAGAAATCACATTACGTGAGCATCCACAAGGACCATCGCAATGCTTTGTTTTAATTAAACAGTTAGATTCCTCTTATCTGTACCTGTTCTAAGTTGGCTGTTCTACGCCCGGGGAAGGCCCCCGAAGGAACCATTCCCAATCCGTCCCCTGATCGGCACGCGACGACCCGCTCTCACCGCTGAAGTAGCTCGAGCAGTCCATCGATAGCCTATGAGTTCGGGACTAGGAGCCCTGTGCCCAACCCTCAGAGCCAATCCTTTTGCCGAGGTTACGGATCCATTTTTCCGACTTCCTTGCCTACATTGCTCCATCAACCAGTGGCTGTTCACCTTGGAGACCTGATGCGGTTATGAGTACGACCGGGCATGAGAGGCACTCGGTCCTCTAGATTTTCAAGGGCCACCGGGGGATGGACCCTGGGCGATGTGCGGTGCTCTTTCTGCAGCTGGACCCTACCTCCAGCTGAGCCATTTCCAGGGTGAGGCAGGTTGTTAAACAGAAAAGATAACTCTTTCTAGGGCCCCCACCAACGTCTTCGGACTCCCTAATGTTATCGTCAACCGCCACGTCTCGGTTTTGAAATTTTAACCAGATTCTCTTTCGAAGCTCGCATCGAGGCGCTATCCAACAGGCTTCCCCCGTCTCTTAGGATCAACTAACCCATGTGCAAGTGCCGTTCACATGGAACCTTTCCCCTCTTTAGCCTTCAAAGTTCTCATTTGAATATTTGCTACTACTACCAAGATCTGCACTGATGGCTGCTCTGCCCGAGCTCGCTGCCCTAGGTTTTACGATGACCACCGCACCCTCCTACTCATTGAGGCTTGGCCCTTGCCCCAGCGGCCTAGTCTAGGTCGCGCGCTTCAGTGCCATTCATTTTTTAGGCTAGTTGATTTGGCAGGTGAGTTGTTACACACTCCTTAGCGGATTTTGACTTTCATGACCACCATCCTGCTTTCTTAATTTACCAACACCCTTTGTGGGTTCTAGGTTAGCATGCAGTTGGGCACTGTAACCTAGCTTTCAATTCATCCTGCATCATCATTTCTACTTACCAAAAATGGCCCCCATGGAGCTCTCGATTCCGTGGGATGGCTCAACAAAGTAGCCGCCCCATACTACCTATTTAAAGTTTGAGAATAGGTCAAGGGCATTGTGCCCCTGATGCCTCCAATCATTGGCTTTACCCAATACAACTCGCATTTGAGCTCTAGCTATCCTGAGGAAAACATCAGAGGGAACTAGCTACTAGACGGTTCGATTAGTCTTTCACCCTTATACCCAAGTCAGACGAATGATTTGCACGTCAGCATCGTTACGAGCCTCTACCAGAGTTTCCTTTGGCTTCGACCCGCTCAGGCATAGTTCACCATCTTTTAGGTCTCAACAGGTGTGCTCGCACTCGAACCTTTCTCAAAAGATCGAGGTCGATTGGTGGTGCACCTGCGAGGGATCCTGCCAATCAGCTTCCTTGCGCCTTATGGGTTTACTCACCCGTTGACTCGCACGCATGTCAGATTCCTTGGTCCATGTTTCAAGACGAGTCGAATGGGGATCCCATTTGCCCACACTGGGAGTGTGCAGGTGCCGAAGCACTACTGCGATGGTGCGTGCTGCCAGCCATGATCTCGACAACGACATCTTCGCGAGCGTATCAAAGGCTCAGGCTTGGGCCGCCATCGTGATTTGCGTCGATCCGCACCTCGAGTCGATCAACAGATCGGCTCATGGCCATTCCACATCTGACTGAGATGCATTGTTGGCGCCCATCCGCTACCCTCCCGATAATTTCAAGCACTCTTTGACTCTCGTTTCAAAGTCCTTTTCATCTTTCCCTCGTGATACTTGTTTGTTATCGGTCTCTCGCCCGTATTTAGCCTTGGACGGAATTTATCGCCCTATTAGGGGAGCATTCCCAAACAACGAGATTCGTCGACAGCGCCTCATGGTGTGACAAGGTTCGGGCGAGACGGGCTCTCACCCTCTCTGGTACCCCTTTCCAGGGGACTTGGGCCTTGGTCCATCACTGAGGACGCTTCTTCATACTATAATTCGGGCACCAAGGGGAATCCTTATTAGTTTCTTTCCCTCTGCTTATGATATGCTTAAACTCAGTGGGTGGTCCCGCTTGACCTCGAGTCGCATCTCGATCGATCGATCATTGGGTCCGTGAGCCACGAGTGAGCGACACACGCACGAGGGAGCGTGAAGCTTTTTCTACCGCCGCCAAGCCATGACGTGGCATCGCTGAGGCTCTTTTTTAGGCCAACCGCAAGCTGAAGGTGCATGAAAGGCCAACATCTGCCCCGCGATGGTCCTTCCCCCCCCCCCGCAGGGATGTGGGGGGCTCAGGGGCGACAGTGATTGACACCCAAGCAGATATGCCCTCGGCCTGATGGCTTTGGGCGTAACTTGCATTCAAAGACTCGATGGTTCATAGGTTTCTGCAACTCACACCAAGTATCGCATTTTGCTACGTTCTTCATCGATGCAGGAACGAGATATCCGTTGTCGAAAGTCATTTTAGACATCGTTTAGGGACAACACAATCGCCAGCCGCGCACCGAGATCGGGGCGATTGGGGCATGCTTTTTCATTCGAGTTCCTTGGCGCATCCCGTGCTGTGGGTTTTGTTGTTACGCGCGATAAGAGGCTTGGGCACGAACCAGTGCACCCATGCTGCGCAAGGCGGCACGAGGGGCTCAAGAGGAGTAACGGTAGGAGCGGCGGACCATTCAATCGGTAGGAGCAACAGGCAGTATGTGCAAAGAGTAGGGATGTAGTCAACGCGAGCTGATGACTCGTGTTTACTAGGAATTCCTCGTTGAAGACCAACAATTGTAATGATCTATCCCCATCACGATGAAATTTAAAAGATTACCCGGGCCTGTCGACCGAGGCTATAAACTCATTGAATACATCAATGTAACGCGCGTGCGGCCCAGAACATCTAAGGGCATCATAGATCTGTTATTGCCTCAAACCTCCTTGGCCTAAGCGGCCATAGTGCCTCTAAGAAGCCAGCCATAAAGGGTCACCTCCATGTAGCTAGTTAGCAGGCTGAGGTCTCGTTTGTTAATGGAATTAACCAGATAGATTGCTCCACCAACTAAGAACGGCCATGCACCACCACCCATAGAATCAAGAAAGAGCACTCAGTCTATCAGTCCTTACTATATTTGGACCTGGTAAGTTTTCTCGTGTTGAGTCAAACTAAGCCGCAGGCTCCACTCTTGGTGGTGCCTGTCCATCAATTCCTTTAAGTTTCAGCCTTGTGACCATACTCCCCCCGGGAACCCAAAGACTTTGATTTCTCATAAGGTGCTAGCGGAGTCCTAAAAGCAACATCCACTGATCCCTGGTCGGCATCGTTTATGGTTAAGACTAGGATGGTATCTAATCATCTTCGAGCCCCAACTACGAACTTTTTGACTATAACAATTTAAATATACACTATTGGAGCTGGAATTATCGTGGTTGCTGGCACCAAACTTGCCCTCCAATGGAACCTCGTTAAGGGATTTAGATTGTACTCACTCCAATTACCAAACTCAAAGAGCCAGTATTGTTATTTATTATCAGTACGTCCTTATGCCAAAATTAGGTAATTTACGCGCCTGCTGCCTTCCTTGGATGTGGTAGCTGTTTCTCAGGATCCCTCTCCAGAATTAAACCCTAATTCTTCATCACCCATCACCACCATAGTAGGTAACTATCCTACCATCGAAAGTTAATAGGGCAGAAATTTAAATGATGCATCGCCAACACGATGGCCTTGCGATCCGTCGAGTTTATCATGAATCATCAGAGCAACAGGTGAAGCCCATGTTGACCTTTTATCTAATAAATGCGCCCCTTTTAGAAGTCATGGTTTGTTGCACGTATTAGCTCTAGAATTACTATGGTTATCCGAGTAGTAGGTACCATCAAACAAACTATAACTGATTTAATGAGCCATTCACAGTTTCACAGTCTAAATTAGTTCCTACTTACACATGCATGGCTTAATCTTTGAGACAAGCATATGACTACTGGCAGGATCAACCAGGTAGCATCCTTTGAGACGCCGCACCAACTAGGACCGAAGCATGCCGCAAGGCTCACTGAGGCCAAAGCTATCGCGGTCGTTGTTCAAAATCGATGGGATCTAGGATAAATGCTTTTGTTTGGATAGGCAGAGGCCAAGGCCACTCCTGTTGCAACATTTTTTGCACCGGAAGGGATGACCGAGCGCCCGTGTGCCAAAGCAACCGCATGCTGAAGCAAGCCGCGCTTGGAGCACGAGGCCCGACTGAGGTTCCACCCATGCCTGCGAGGGACATGGTGCAAAGATAGCTGACTCGAATCATCGAATTCTGTTTGAGAAGGCACGCAACACAGGGTCTCGATGTCACCCATGACAACCCAACGTATGGCTCAAGGTCGAGCTTGAAGCGATGTGCTAGCTGACAGTTCAATGCGGGAGCATGGAGCCTACCAATGCGCATAACTAGATCATTACTCACACGCCGCATGTACAAATGGGCAGCAACAGCACCAAACCAGCTGCAAGCTGACGAGCAAAAGGCCCATCGATCATGCAGGTCGTCGAGTGCCGCCGCACCCAAGCCGCTAAACGCAAAGTTGTTTCGATAACGAGGGACGATTCTTTGATGGCAAGGGACCATCGATGAGGCCTTGGCAGCAGGGGTGTCACGCCATGCCCAGGCTGGCCTTGTGGCTCGCTCGGTGCTAACGGCCGACAATCGTGTCATTGATCGCACTGCTCGACAAGTCTGAGTCCCCCCAGCGATTTGGCCCTCGCGTAACATGCATCATCGTTAGCTTCGTCGCCCACACCGTCGAAGTTGTCTAGCCACATCCAGCTGATTATCCCATAATTTTTCTCAGTTCCTTGCCCACAATTTAGAGGATTTCGTTTCCCACGTTTTCCCTACTTGGTTGGTTACTGATCGGGCATTTTACACTCTTCGGCCGACGTCGCTGGCCGCCTGCCTGCTGACGGTGGTGGCTGTCACAGCCACGCACCATCGGCTGGATGGGCAAGGCAGCAAGCCGCCCTGCCCATGCCATGTGCACTGGGTTCCCCAAGCCCAGCGCCTGGCCGCGTGGGATGGGCAGTGGGGGCGCACGCATGGCCTGTTGGCACCCAGCAAGCTGGGTGACCACCTCCCCCCTAAAGAGTCTTAAATGAAATTTCACTCCCAGCAGGAGGGAAACATCAATATGTCTGAGCCATCATAATGGGTCTAAAAAATTATTTACTTGGAATTTTAAGCTGAAATTTTTGTAATGCATGGAGAATAATCATATCTACCATTAGAAAAAATTTCATAATTTTCTAGGCACTAAATTTTTTTAATGAATTTCTACACCTGAAAATTGAAAAAATCATCAAAAAATTGCCCATGAGTCAAAATGATTCCAAACTTCAGGGGAAGACTCCTTATAAATTACACGATTCATTTGAGTCATTTCAGACCAATTCCACGATGCAAAGACCGTCAATTCACACCAATTTTGCAACTGGGCATTGCAGCCAGCAGGCTGGGGTAGCTGTGCCTCTGCCTGGTCCAGGGTGCATGCTGGCTGCCCTGTCCAGCGCACCTCCAGCCACCCCATGGCTGCCCTCAGGGTTCATCACAGCCAAGGGACATGGCCATGAAATCAACACCCACAGCACGTGCCAAGCCTCACATTATGTCGAGGGGCTGGCTCACGAGTAGCGCCCCTGGCAAGGCTGGTGCCGTGCCTGCTGGGGACTGCTATGGCACCCCTGGCTCGCACGCTGGGCATTAAGTCAAGGGGCAGGGATGAGGGGCCTGGCTGGCATGCCCACCGCTGCCCCACGCTGGGCAAGCCGCCCATGCCGTGCCTGTTAAGGGCTGCCGAGGCAAGCCTCCTGTGCCCAGGGTCCATGCGATGCGGCTCCCCTGGCTCGTTCGTTGGGCACTATGTCGAGGGGCAGGGACGAGGGGGCTGGCTAGTGATTGGCACCCGTGGCCTGGCTGGCGCACCCACCGCTGCCGTACGCTGGGCAAGCAGCCCATGCCGTGCCTGCTGGGGGATGCCGAGGTATGCCTCCTTTGCCCAGTGTCTGTGTGATGCGGCTCCCCTGGCTCGCTTGCTGGGCACTATGTCGAGTGGTTGGCTCACGATGGGCCCCCGTGGCCTTGCTGGCACGCCCACCACTGCGACACGCTGGGCAAGCAGCCGATGCCTTGCATGCTAGGGGCTGCCGAGGCGTGCCTTCCTTTTCTAGCATCTGTGCGACATGGCTCCCCTGGCTCGCTCGCTGGGCACTATGTGAAGGGGAAGGGACAAAGGGGCTCGCTCGCGATGGTCGCCTCCGGCGACGTTGGCGCGCCCACAGTTGCCACTCGCTAGGCAAGCAGCCCACGCCATGCCTGCTGGGGGATGCCGAGGCGTGCATCTCGTGCCCAGGGTCCGTGCAATGCAGCTCCCCTGGCTTGCTCACTGGGCACTATGTCAGGGGGCAGGGACGAGGGGCAGGCTCGCGATAGGAGCCACTGGCCTGGCTGGTGCACCCACCGCTACCGCACGTGGGGCAAGCAGCCCATGCTGTCCCTGTTGGGGGCTGTTGAGACATGCATCCTGTGCCCAGGGTCCATGCGACGTGGCTCCCCTAGCTTGCTCGCTGGGCAGTAAGTTGAGGGGCAGGGACGAGGGGGCTCGCACGCGATCGGCGCCCATGGCCTTGCTGGTGTTCCCATTGCTACTGAATGCTTGGCGAGCAGCCCACACCGTGCCTGCTGGGGGCTGCCGAGGCAAGCATCCTATGCCCAGGGTCCATGCAACGTGGCTCCCCTAGCTTGCTCGCTGGGCAGTAAGTCGAGGGGCAGCGACGAGGGTGCTCTCTCACGATGGGCGCCTGGGGCCTTGCTGGTGTGCCCACCGTTGCCACATGCTGGCCACTTGGCCCATGGTGTGCCTGCTGGGGGCTGCCAACGCATGCCTCCCGTGCCCAGGGTCCATGTGACATGGCTCCCCTGACTCGCTCGCTGGGCAGTAAGTCGAGGGGCAGGGATGAGTTGGCTGGCTCGCGTGGGCGCCCATGGCCTGGCCGGCGCGCCCACCGCTCCGGAACGCTGGGCATGCGGCCCATGCCGTCTCTGCTGGGGGCTGCCAAGTCATGCCTCCCGTGTTCGTGCGACGCAGCACCACTGGCTCGCTGGCTGGGCACCATGTAGAGGGGCAGGGACAAAGGGACTCACTCACAATGGGCACCCGTGGCCTGGCTGGCGCGTCCACAGCTGACGCACACTGGGCAAGGTGCCCATGCCGTCCCTGCTGGGGGCTGCCGAGGCATGCCACCCGTGCCCAGGTTCTGTGCGACGTGGCACCCCTTGCTCGCTCGCTGGGCACTACGTTGGCTGTTGGGGACGATGGGGCTGGCTTGCAATCGGCGCCACTGGCCTGGCTGGCACGCCAATCGCTGCCGCACACTGGGCAAGCAGCCTATGCCATGCCTGCGGGGGGCTGCAGAGGCATGTCTCCCGTGCCCAGGGTCCATGCAACGCGGCTTTCCTAGCTCGCTCATTGGGCAATAAGTCGAGGGGTAGGGACGAGGGGGCTGGCTTGCGATGGGCGCCCGTGGCCAGGCTGGTGCACCCACTGCTACTGCATGCTAGGAAAACGGCCCATGCCATGCCTGCTGGGGGCCACCAAGGCATGCCTCCCATGCCGAGGGTCCGTGCGACGTGGCTCCCCTGTCTCGCTCACTGGGTAGTAAGTCGAGGGGGCTGGCTGGCGATGGGTGCCCGTGGCCTGGCTGGCGCGCCCACCGCTGCCTAACACTGGCCATGTAGCCCATGCTGTCCCTGCTGGGGGCTGCCGAGTCATGCCTCCCGTGCCCAGGGTTTGTGCGACGTGGCACCACTGGCTCACTCGCTGGGCAGTTTGTGGAGGGGCAGGGACGAGGGGACTGGCTTGCGTTTGACGCCTGTGGCCTTGCTGGTGTGCCCACCGCTGCCGCATGCTGGGCACTTGGCCCATGCTGTGCTTGCTGAGGGCTGTCGAGGCATGCCTCCCGTGCCCAGTGTGCATGCAACGCGGCTCCCCTGGCTCGCTCGCTGGGCACTACGTCAAGGGTCGAGGACGAGGGGGCTAGCTCGCAATGGGCGCCACTGGCCTGGCTGGCATGCCAACGGCTGACACACATGGGCAAGCAGCCCATGCCATGCCTGCTGGGGGCTGCCGAATCATGCCTCCCGTACCCAGGGTCCGTGCCACGCGGCTCCCCTGGCTCGCTCGCTGGGCACTACGTCGTGGGTCGGGGACGAGGGGGCTGACTCGCGATGGGCGCCACTGGCCTGGCTGGCGCACCCATCGCTGCTGCACGCTGGGCACTTGGCCCATGTCATACCTGTTGAGGGCTGCCAAGGAATGCTTCCCATGCCCAGGGTCTGTGCGACGCGGCTCCCCTGGCTTGTTTTCTGTGCACTACGTCGAGGGACAGGGACACTAGGGCTGGCTCGCGTTGGGCGCCAGTGGCCTGGCTGGCGTGAACACCGCTGCCGCTCGCTGGGCACTTGGCCTATGCTGTGCCTGTTGGGGGCTGTCGACGTGTCTCTCCTGTGCCCAGGGCCCGGGTGACGCGGCTCCCCTGGCTCGCAAGCTGGGCACTACGTCGACTGCCAGGGGCCAGGGGCTAGCTCGTGATATGCACCCGTGGCCTGGCTGGCGCGCCCCCCTCTGCCGCACACTGGGCTAGCAGCCCATGCCATGTGTGCTGGGGGCTGCTAAGTCATGCCTCCCATACCCAGAGTCCGTGCGACGCTGCTCCCATGGCTCGCTCTCTTGGCAGTAAGTCCAGCAGCAGGGACGAGGGGGCTGGCTCTTGATGCGCGCCCGTGGCCTGGCTGGCGTGCCCACCGCTGCCACACGCTGGGAAAGCAGCCCATGCCATGCCTGCTGCGGGCTGCCGAGGCATGACTCTCATGCCCAGGGTCCGCATGGCGCGGCTCCCCAGCCTCGCTCGCTGGGCAGTAAGAGGAGGGGCAGGAACAAGGGGGGTGGCTCGCGATGGGTGCCTGTGGCCTGGCTGGCGCGCCTACAGCTGCCGCACGCTGGGAAAGCTGCCAAGGCATGACTCTCATGCCCAGGGTCCGTGTGATGCGGCTTCCCTGGCTCGCAAGCTGGGCAGTAAGTCGAGGGGCAGGGACGAGTGGGCTGGCTCGTGGTGGGCGCCCATGGCCAGGCTGGCCCGCCCACCGCTGCCGCACGCTGGGAAAGAAGCCCATGCCATGTCTGGTGGGGGCTGCCGACCATGAATCTTGTGCCCAGGGTCCGTGTGACATGGCTCCCCTGCCTTGCTCGCTGGGTAGTAAGTGGAGGGGCTGTGATGAGGGGGCTGGCTCGCTATGGGTGCCTGTAGCCTGGCTGGCCTGCCCACAGCTGCCGCACGCTGGGCAAGCGACCCATGCTGTGCTGGGTGGGGGCTGCTGAGGCATGCCTCCTGTGCCTAGTGACCATGAAACGCGGCTCCCCTGGCTCGCTCGTTGGGCACTACGTCGAGGGTCGGGGACGAGGGGGCTGGCTCGCGATGGGCGCCACTGGCCTGGCTGGGGCGCCCACAGCTATCGCACGCTGTGCACTTGGCCCACACTGTGTCAGCTAGCGTCTGCCAAGGCATGCCTTTCATGCCCAGGGCCCATGCGACGCGGCCCCCCTGGCTCGCTCACTGGGCACAATGTCGAGGGGCAGGGACGAGGGGGCTGGCACGCGATGGGCACTGCTGCCGCACGGTGGGCAAGCAGCCCATGCAGAGCCTGCTGCGGGCTGCTGAGGCATGCCTCCTATCCCAGGGTCAGTGTGACGCGGCTCTCCTGGCTCGCACACTGGGCTGTAAGTCGAAGGGCAGGGACGAGGGGGCTGGCTCGTGATGGGCGCCCGTGGCCTGGCTGGCGTGCCCACAGCTGCCGCATGCTGGGTAAGCAGCCCATGCCGTGCCTTCTGGGGGCTGCTGAGGCATGCCTCCTTTGCCCAGTGTCCATGCGACGCGGCTCCCATGGTTCACTCGCTGGGCACTACGTCGAGAGTCAGGGACGAGGGGGCTGGCTTGCGATGGGTGCCACCGGCCTGGTTGGCGTACCCACCGCTGCTGCACGCTGGGCACTTGGCCCATGCCGTGCCTTCTGGGGGCTGTTGACGTGTGCCTCCCTTGTACAGGGCCCGTGCAATGCGGCTCCCCTGTCCTGCTTGCTGGGCACTACATCTGGGGTCGGGGACGAGGGGGCTGGCTCGCGATGGGCACCACTGGCCTGGCTTGTGCCCCTGCAGCTGCCGCACGCTGGGCACTTGGCCCTTACTGTGACTGCTGGGGGCTGCCGAGGCATGCCTCCCGTTCCCAGGGTCCAACTGACGTGGCTCCCCTGGCTCGCTAGCTGGGCACCATATTGAGGGGCAGGGACGAGAGGGCTGGCACGCGATGGGCGCCCATGGCCTTTCTGCTGTGCCCACCGCTGCCGCACGCTGGGCAAGCAGCCCATGCCGTGCCAGCTGGGGGCTGCCGAGGCATGCCTCCTGTGACCAGGGTCCATACGATCCGGCTCCCATGGCTCGCTTGCTGGGTAGTAAGAGGAGGGGCAAGGACAAGGGGGCTGGCTCGTGATGGGCGCCTGTGGCCTGGCTGGCACGCCTATAGCTGCCGTATGCTGGGAAAGCAGCCCATGCCATGCCTGCTGGGGGTTGCCGAGTCATGACTCTCGTGCCCAGGGTCCGTGTGGCGCAGCTCCTCAGCCTCGCTTGCTGGGCAGTAAGTGGAGAGGCAGGGACGAGGGGGCTAGCTCGCGATGGGTGCCTGTAGCCTGGCTGGCGCGCCCACTGCGGCCGCACGCTGGGGAAGCACCCCATACTGTTCCTGCTGGGGGCTGCTGAGGCATGCCTCCTGTGCCCAGTGACCATGCGACGCGGCTGCCCTGGCTCGCGATGGGCGTCAGTGGCCTGGCTGGTGCACACTGGGCACTTGGCCCATGCCATGCCTGCTGGGGGCTACCGAGGCATGTCTCCCCTTCTCAGGGTCCATGCGACGTGGCACCCCTGGCTCGTTTACTGGGCACTAAGTCGAGGGACAGGGATGATGGGGCTGGCTCGTGATGGGAGCCACTGGCCTGGTTGGCGCGCCCACCGCTGCCACACGCTGGGCAGTTTGCCTATGCCGTGCCTGTTAAGGGCTGCTGACGTCTGCCTCCCTTGTGCAGGGCCCGTGCGACGCAGCTTCCCTGTCTCGCTCGTTGGGCACTACATCTGCGGTCGGGGATGAGGGGGCTGGCTCGTGATGGGCGCCACTGGCCTGGCTGGAGCGCCTGCAGCTGCCACAGGCTGGGCACTTGGTCCATGCCGTGTCTGCTGGGGGCTGCCATTACATGCCTCCCATTCCCAGGGTCCATGCGACACGGCTCCCCTGGCTCACTCGCTGGGCACCATATCGGGGGGCAGGGACGAGGGGGCTGGCACGTGATGGGCGCCCGTGGCCTTGCTGGTGTGCACACCGCTGCCGAACACTGGGCAAGCAGCCCATGCTGTTCCAGCCGGGGGCTGCTGAGGCATGCCGCCTGTTACCAGGGTCCATGCGACCCGGCTCCCCTGGCTCGCTTGCTGGGCAGTAAGTCGAGGGGCAGGGACGAGGGGGCTGGGTCGCAATGGGCACCCGTGGCCTGGTTTGTGTGCCGACTGCTGCCGCACACTGGGCAAACAACCCATGCCGTGCCTCTTGGGGGCTGCTGAGGCATGCCTCCCTTGCCCAGAGACCGTGCAACGCGGCTTCCCTGGCTCGATCGTTGGGCACCATGTCGAGGGGCAGGGCCGAGGGGCTGGCTCGCGAAGGGCGCCCATGGCCTGGCTAGTGCGCCCACTGCTGCTGCACGCTGGGCAAGCAGCCCATGCCATGCCTGCTGCAGGCTGCCAAGGCATGCCTCCCATGCCCAGGGTTCGTGCAACGCGGCTCCCCTGGATCGCTCGCTGGGCACCATGTCGAGGGGCAGGGACAAGGGGGTTGGCTCGTGATGGGTAACCGTGGCCTGGCTGGCATGCCCACCACTGCCGTACACTGGGCACGCAGCCCATGCCATGCCTGCTGGGGGCTGTCGAGGCATGCCTCCTGTGCCCAGGGTCAGTGCGATGCGGCTCCCCTGTATCAGTCGCTGGGCACCATGTAGAGGGGCAGGGACGAAGGGGCTGGCTCACGAAGGGCGGCCATGGCCTGGCTAGTGAGCCCGCCGCTGCTGCACGCTGGGCAAGCAGCCCTTGCCGTACCTGCAGCGGGATGCTGAGGCATGTCTCCCATGCCTAGGGTCCGTGGGACGCAGCTTCCCTGGTTCGCTTGATGGGCACCATGTCGAGGGGCAGGGACGAGGGGGCTGGCTCGCGATGGGCACCCGTGGCCTGACTGGCGCACCCACTGCTGTGGCACGCTTGGCAAGCAGCCCATGCCATGCCTGCTGGGGGCTACCGGGGCATGCCTCCCGTGAGCAGGGTCCGTGCGATACATCTCCCCTGGATCGCTCGCTGGGCACCAGGTCGAGGGGCAGGGACGAGGGGGCTGGCTCATGATGGGCGCCTGTGGCCTGGCCGGGGCACCCATCGCTGCTGCACACTGGGCAAGCAGCCCATGCTGTGCCTGCTGGGGGCTGCCAAGGCATGCCTGCTGTGCCCTGTGTCAGTGCGACACGGGTCCCCTGGCGCGCTCGCTGGGCACCATGTCGAGGATCAGGGACGGGGGGCTCTTGAGATATGGGCGCCAGTGGCCTGGCCGGAGCCCACCACTGCCGCACGCTGGGCAAGCAACCCATGCTGTGCCTGCTGGGGGCTGCCAAGGCATGCCTCCCATGCCAAGGGTCCGTGCGATGCAGCTCCCCTGGCTTGCTCGCTGGGCACCATGTCGAGGGGCAAGGGCGAGGGGGCTGGCTCGCGATGGGCATCCGTGGCCTGGCTTTTGCACCCACCGCTGCCGCATGCTGGGCAAGCAGCCCATGCCATGCCTTCTGGGGGCTGCCAAGGCATACCTCCCAAGCCAAGGGTCCGTATGATGCGGCTCCCCTGGCTTGCTCGCTGGGCACGATATCAAGGGTCAGGGACAGGGGGGCTCGCAAGCGATGGGCACCAGTGACCTGGCTAGAGTGCCTACCGCCGCCACACGCTGGACAAGCAGCCCATACCGTGCCTGCTGGGGGCTGCCAAAGCATGCCACTCAAACCCACGGTCTGTGCAACACAGCTCCCCTGGCTCGCTCGCTGGGCACCATGTTGAGGGTCAGGGGCGAAGGGCTTGGCTCGCGATGGGCGCCCGTGGCATGGCTGGTGCGCCCACCGCTGCTGCATGCTGGGCAAGCGGCCCATGCCGTTCCTGCTGGGTGCTGCCAAGGCATGTCTCCTAATCACAGGGTCCGTGCGACGTGGCTCCCCTGGGTCGCTCGCTAGGCACCAAGTCGAGGGGCGGGGACGAGGGGGCTGGCTCGCCATGAGCTCCCGTGGTCTGGCTAGTGCGACAACTGCTGGCGCACACTGGGCAAGCTGCCAATGCCATGCCTGCTGGAGGCTTCCAAGGCATGCCTCCCATGCCCAAGGTCCATGTGACGCAGCTCCCCTGGATCGCTCGCTGGGCACCATGTCGAGGGGCAGGGACGAGGGGGCTGGCTTGGGATGGGCGCCCGTGGCCTGCCTTGTTCGCCCACCGCTGCTGGACACTGGGCAAGCAGCCCATGCCGTGCCTACCGGGGGCTGCTTAGGCATGCCTCCCATGCCCAGGGTCTGCACAACCTGGCTTCCCTGGCTCGCTCGCTGGGCACCATGTCGAGGGGCAGGGGTGTGGGGGCTGCCTTGCAATGGGCGCCCATGGCATGGCTGGTGCGCTCACCACTGCCGCACACTGGGCAAGCAGCCCATGCCGTGCCTGCAGGGGGCTGCCAAGGCATGCCTGCCATGCCTAGTGTCTGTGGAAAATGGGTCCCCTGGCGCGCTTGCTGGGCACCACGTCGAGGATCAGGGACGGGGGGGCTGTTAAGCGATGGGCACCAGTGGCATGGCTGGCGCCCACCGCTGCTGTATGCTGGGCAAGCAGCCCATGTCGTGCCTGCTGAGGGCTGCTAAGGCATGCCTCCCATGCCCATGGTCCGTGTGATGTGGCTCCCCTGGCTTGCTTGCTGGGCACCATGTCGAGGGGCAGGGGCGAGGGGGCTGGCTCGCGATGGGTATCCGTGGCCTGGCTTGTGCGCCGACCACTGCCTCAAGCTGGGCAAGCAGCCCATGCTGTGCCTGCTGGGTCTGCCTAGGCATGCCTCCCATGCCCAAGTCCATGCGATGAGGCCCCCCTGGCTCGCTCGCTTGGCACCATGTCGAGGGTTAGGGACCGGGGGGGGGGGGGGGGGGGGGGGGGGGGGGGGGCGCTCACAAGCGATGGGCACCAGTGGCTTGGTTGGCGCGCCCACCGCTGTTGCACATTGGGCAAGCAACCCATGCCATGCCTGCTGGGGGCCTCCATGGCATGCCTCCCATGCCCAGGGTCCATGTGATGCAACTCCCCTGGCTCGTTCGCTGGGCACCATGTCGAGGGGTAGGAGCAAGGGAGCTGGCTCGCGATGGGCGCCCGTGGCGTGGCTGGCGTGCCCACCGCTGCTACACGCTGGGCAAGCTGCCGATGGCATTCCTGCTGGGGGCTGCCAAGGCATGCCTCCCATGCCCATGGTCCGTGCGACATGGCTCCCCTATGTCGCTCTGTGGGCACCAAGTCGAGGGGCAGGGACGAGGGGGCTGGGTTGCAATGGGCGCCCGTGGCCTGGCTGGCGCGCCCACCGCTGGTCAAGCTGCCAATGCCATGCCCAGGGTCCATGTGATGCAGCTCCCCTGGATCGCTCGCTGGGCACCATGTCGAGGGGCAGGGACAAGGGGGCTGGCTCGCGATGGGCGCCAGTGCCGTGTCTTGTTCGCCCACCGCTTTCGCACACCGGGCAAGCAGCCCATGCAGCGCCTACCGGGGGCTGCCTAGGCATGCCACCCATGCCCAGGGTCTGCGTGACCCGGCTTCCCTGGCTTGCTTGCTGGGCACCATGTCGAGGGCAGGGACGAGGGGGCTGGGTCGCAATGGGCGCCCGTGGCCTGGCTGGCGCGCCCACTGCTGCAGAACGCTAGGCAAGTCGCCCATGCCGTGCCTACTGGGGGCTGCCGAGGCATGCCTCCCGTGCCCAGGATCTGTGCAGTGCAGCTCCCCTCGCTCACTCAATGGGCAGGGACGAGGGGGCTTGGCTGGTGCGCTCGCCCATGCCCAGGGCCCTTGCAACTAGCCCATGCCCAGGGCCCTTGCAACGCAGCTCCCCTAGATCGCTTGCTGGGCACCATGTCGAGGGGCAGGGACGTGGGGGTGGGCTCGCGATGGCCACCGGTGGCCTGCCTGGTGCGTCCACCGCTACCGCACGCGGGGCAAGCAGCCCATGCTAGGCATGCCTCCCATGCCGGCTTCCCTGGCTCGCTCGCTGGGCACCATGTCGAGGGGCAGGGGCGTGGGGGCTGCCTCACAATGGGCGCCATGGCCTGGCTGGCGTGCCCACCGCTGCCGCACGCTGGGCAAGCTGCCCATGCTGTGCCTGCTGGGGGCTGCCGAGGCATGCTTCCCATGCCCAGGATCTGTGCGGTGCAGCTCCCCTGGCTCGCCCGCTGGGCACCATGTTGAGGGGTAGGGACGAGGTGGCTGGCTCGCGATGGGTGCCCGTGGCTTGGCTGGCGCGCTCACCGCTGCCGCACGCTGGGCAACAAGCCCATGTCCTGCCTGCTGGTGGTGGCCAAGGTATGCCTCCCATGCCCAGGGCCCTTGCAATGCAGCTCCCCTAGATTTCTCACTGGGCACCATGTCGAGGAGCAGGGACGAGGGGGCGGGCTCGCAATGGGCACTGGTGACCTGGCTGAAGCATCCACCGCTGCCGCACCCTGGGCAAGCAGCCCATGCTGTGCCTGCTGGGGGCTGCCTAGGCATGCCACCCATGCCCAGGTTCCATGCGATGTGGCTCCCCTGGATCCCTCGCTGGGCACCATGTCAAGGGGCAGGGACGAGGAGGCTGGCTCGCGATGGGCGCCCGTGGCCTGGCTGGCGCGCCCACCGCTGCAGCACGCTGGGCAAGCCGCCCATGCTGTGCCTGCTGGGGGCTGCCGAGGTATGCCTCCCATGCCTAGGATCTGTGTGGTGCAGCTCCCCTGGCTCGCTCGTTGGGCACCATGTCGAGGGGCAGGGACGAGGGGGCTGGCTCACGATGGGTGCCCGTGGCTTGGCTGGTGCGCTCACCGCTGCCGCACGCTGGGCAACAAGCCCATGCCCGGCCTGCTGGGGGCTGCCTAGGCATGCATGCCATGCCCTGTGTTTGTGCGACACGAGTCCCCTGGCGTACTCCCTGGGCACCATGTCGAGGGTCAGGGACGGGGGGGCTCTTAAGCGATGGGCGCCAGTGGGCTTGCTGGTGCATCCACCGCTGCCGCACACTGGGCAAGCAGCCCATGCCGTGTCCGTTAGGGGCTGCCGAGGCATGCCTCCCATGCCCAGTGTCCATGCGACGTGGCTTCCCTGGATTGCTCGCTGGGAACCATATCGAGGGGCAGGGACGAGGGGGCTGGCTCTCGATGGTTGCCCATGGCCTGGCTGGCGCACCCTCCGCTGTTGCACGCTGGGCACTTGGCCCATGCGGTGCCTGCTGGGGGCTGCAGAGGCATGCCTTCCTTGCCCACTATCCATGTGACGCTTCTCCTCTGGCTCGCTCATTGGGTAGTACTTTACCGAGGGACATCATCGAGGGACAAGTTTCTGTTAGATATATATATTTTTTATTAGAGTAACATTTGGTTCCCTAATGCTTCCCGATATGTTTCCAAGTGTTTTTCCCTTGTGTTTCTCATTCTCTGCAAGCCCAAAGGACTTGCCTCTTTTTTCCAGGTCATTATCTTGTGGGACATTTCAGACCTCGGGGCACTGATTATCAAAAAGAGAGGGTCAATTATTGTGGGGGTTCGGGAGGGGGGGAGGGACAAATCAAAGCCACAAAGGGCTGAATCTCAGTGGATCATGGCAGCAAGGCCTCTCTGCCACTTACAATACCCCATCGCATATTTACGTCATCTGCAAATGATTCTACTCGTCGCTCGATGGGAATCACACTTCAAGGCAACCTGCGAGGCTGCTCTGCCGCACGGGCTTGGGCAACGACACATGCCTTTGGGAGCCGAGAGGCACCTACTGCAGGTTGGTAATCGGGCAACGGGGGCATGCATCGCTTCTAGCCCGGATTCTGACTTAGAGGCATTCAGTCATAATCCAGCACATGGTAGCTTTGCACCACTGGCTTTTTAACCAAGCACGATGACCAATGTGAGAGCCAAGATATCCGTTGTCGAGAATCATTTTTGAGATCGTTTAGGGATGACACGACCGTCTGTCGTGCCCCGAGATCGGGGCAACTAGGGTGTGCTTTTTCATTCGAGTTCCTTGGTGCATCCCATGCTGTGGATTTTGTTGTTGCGCACGACGAAGGGCTTGGGGGCGAGCCCGCGCACCCTTGCAAAGCGAGGCAAGACGAGGGGCTTGAGAGCCCATCGCCCCGCTGGTGTGTTTACAATGTGTTCGCAGGTCATTTCGCTGAGTGAATTTTCGCCAATGATCCTTCCACAGGTTCACCTACGAAAACTTTGTTACGACTTCTCCTTCCTGTAAATTATCAGGTTCAGTGGACTTCTCACGACGTCGCGAGCAGCGAACCACCCATGTCACTGCGATCCAAACCCTTCACCGGACCATTCAATCAGTAGGAGTGATGGGCGGTGTGTACAAAGGGCAGGGACATAGTCAACATGAGCTTATGACTCGCGCTTACTAGGAATTCCTCGTTGAAGACCAACAATTGCAATGATCTATCCCCATCACGATGAAATTTCAAAGATTAGCTGGACCTGTCGGTTAAGGCTATAAACTTGTTGAATACATCAGTGTAGCACGCGTGCCTCAAACTTCCCATGTTTTTCCCACCGATGAGGCCTTGGCAGCAGGGGTGTCACAGCGTGCCTTGGCTGGCCGTGTGGCTCGCTCGATGCTAATGGCCAACGATCGTGTTATTGATCACGCTGCACAACGAGTCTGCCTAGGCAAGCATGAGTGTCGGGATCCAATCCCGCGTCCATCACCTCGAGGGCTTGTGACGAAGCACTCCACATACTCAAAATCCCCCCAGAAATTTGGCCCTCGTGTAGCATGCATCATCGTTAGCTTCGCCGCCCACACTGTCGAGCTTATCTAGCCACATCCCAGCTCATTATCCCACGATTTTTCTCGTTTTGTTGTCTATAGTTTAGCAGATTTCATTTCCCACATTTTCCCCACTTCGTTGGCTACTGATCAGGCATCCTACGCTCTTCGACCGATGTCGCTGGCTGCCATAGCCATGCACCACCTGCTGGATGGGCAAGGCAGCAAGCCGCCCTGCCCATACCTTGCGCGCTGGGTTCCCCAAGCCCAGCGCCTGCCCATGTGGGATGGGCTGGGGGGGAGCACGCATGGCCCGTTGGCACCCAGCAAAGTAGGTGACCACCTCCCCTCTAAAGAATCTTAAATGAAATTTCACTCCCAACAGGAGGAAACATCAATATGTCTGAGCCATCATAATGGCTCTAAAAAATTATTTACCTGGAATTTTGAGCTGAAATTTTGTACGTAAGTGGAGAATAATCATATCTACCACTAGAAAAAATTTCAGAATTTTCTGCGCACCAAATTGTTTTTAATGAATTTTCTACAACCAAAAATTGAAAATATCATCAAAAATAGCCCATGAGTCAAAATGATCCCAAACTTCAGGGGCAGACTCCTCATGAATTACACAATTTATTTGAATCATTTTGGGATAAATTCAGTGATGAAAAGACTGTCAATTCACACGAATTTCGCAAGTGGGCATCACGGCCAGGAGGCTAGGGCAGCTGTGCCTCTACCTGGCCCAGGGTGCATGCTGGCTGCCCTGTCCAGTGCACCTCCAGCCACCCAATGGCTGCCCTTAGGGTCCATCACAGCCAGGGGACACGGCCAAGCCCAACTTGCCCATGAAATCAATGCCTACAGCACGTGCCGAGCCTCAGAGCATACTTGCGGCAGGCTCGCGTGGGGCTCCCGTGGCAAGGCTGGCACCATGCCTACTGGGGACTGCAGTGGAACCCCTAGCTCGCATGCAGGGCACCATGTCGACGGGATGGAACAAGGGGCCTTCCTCGTGATGGTCGCCTGTAGCCTGGCTGGCGCGCCCACCACTGCAGCACGCTGGGCTAACAGGCCACGCCGTGCCTACTTGGGGCTACCGAGGCATGCCTCCCGTGCCCAGGGTCTGAGCAACGCTGCTCCCCTGGCTCGCTTACTGGGCAGTAAGTCGAGGGGCAGGGACAAGGGAGCTGGCTAGCGATGGGCACCTGTGGCCTGGCTGGCGCGCCTACCGCTGCTGCACGCTGGGCAAACAGCCCATGCCTTGGCTGCCGAGGGCTGCCAGGTACGCCTCCTATGCCAAAGGTCTGTGCGATACAGTTCCCCTGGCTCGCTCACTGGGAAGTAAGTCAAGGGGCAGAGGCGAGGGTGCTGGCTCGCGATGGGTGCCCGTGGCCTGGCTAGCGCGCCCACCGCTGCCACACACTGGGCAAGCTGCCCATGCCTTGCGTGCTGGGGGCTACCGAGACATGCCTCCCATGCCCAAGGTCCGTGCGATGCGACTCCCCTGGCTCACTCGCTGAGCACAATGTCGAGGGGCAGGGATGTGGGGGCTGGCTCGCGATGGGCGCCCATGGCTTGGCTGGTGCGACCACTGCTACCGCACGATGGGCAAGCAACCCATGCCGTGCCAGCTGGGGGCTGCCAAGGCATGCCTCCCATGCCCTGGGTCCATGCGACGTGGCTCCCCTAGCTCCCTCCCTGGGCACCATGTCGAGGGTCAAGGACGAGGGGGCTAGCAAGTGATGGGCACCAGTGACCTGGCTGGTGCACCCACCGCTGCCACACGCTGGGCAAGCAGCCCATGCCGTGCCTGCTTGGGCTGTCGAGGCATGCCTCCCGTGCCTAGTGTCCGTGTGATGCGGCTCCCCTGGCTCGCTCACTGGGTAGCCTAATGTTCCTGATATGTTTCCAAGTGTTTTGCCTTGTGTTTCTCATTCTCTACAAGCCCAAAGGACTTACTTCTTTTTCCATGTCATTATCTTGAGGGACGATTTCAGACCTCGGGGCATCGATTGCTGAAAAGAATGTGGTTGTGGGGGTTCAGGAGGGGGGGAGGGGACGAATCAAAGTGACAAAGGGGTGAATCTCTATGGATCATGAAAGCAAGGCCACTCTGCCACTTACAATACCCTGTTGCATATTTAAGTTGTCTGCAAAGGATTCTACCCGTCGCTCGGTGGGAATCACACTTCAAGGCAACCTACGAGTCTCCTCTATCGCGCGGGCTTAGCTAACGACACATGCCACTAGGGACCAGGAGGCCCCTACTGCAGGTCGGTAATCAGGCGATGGGAGCATGCATCACTTCTAGCCGAAATTCTAACTTAGAGCCGTTTAGTCATAATCCAACGCATGGTAGCTTCGCGCCACTAGCTTTTCAACCAAGTGTGATGTCTCGTACTAGGTTGAATTACTATTGCGACGTAGGCATTAGTAGGGTAAAACTAACTTGTCTCATGATGGTCTAAACCCAGCTTATGTACCCTATTGATGGGTGAACAATCCAACACTTGGTGAATTCTGCTTCACAATGATAGGAAGAGTTGACATCGAAGGATCAAAAAGTAACATCGTTATGAACACTTGGCTGCCACAAGCCAGTTATCCCTGTGGTAACTTTTCTGACACCTCTAGCTTCAAATTCTGAAGGTCTAAAGGATCAATAGGCCACGCTTTCATGGTTCATATTCATACTAGAAATCAGAATCAAACGAGCTTTTACCCTTTTGTTCCACACGAGATTTCTGTTCTCGTTGAGCTCATCTTAGGACACCTACGTTATCTTTTAACAGATATGCCATCCCAGCCAAACTCCCCACCTGACAATGTCTTTTGTTTACCTGCGCTTGGTTGAATTTCTTCACTTTGACATTCAGAGCACTGGGCAAAAATCACATTGCGTGAGCATCCGTAGGGACCATTGCAATGCTTTGTTTTAATTAAACAATCGGATTCCCCTTGTCTGTACCAATTCTAAGTTGGCTATTTGACTCTCCAGGGAGGCCCCCGAAGAAATCGTTCCCAGTCCATCCCCTAGTCAGCATGTGACGACCAGCTCTCACCGTGGGAGTAGCTCGAGCAGTCCACTGACAACCGACTGGTTTAAGACTAGGACCCCCGTGCCCAGTCCTCAGAGCCAATCCTTTTCCCGAGGTTACGGATCCACTTTGCCGACTTCCCTTGCCTACATTGTTCCATCGACCAGAGGCTATTCACCTTGGACACCTGATGTGGTTATGAGCACGACCGGGCGTGGGAAGCACTCGGATCTTTCAGATTTTCAAGGGCTGCTGGGGGCGCATCGAACTCCACGCGACGTGTGATGCTCTTCCATTCACTAGACCCTACCTCTGGTTAAGTCGTTTCTAGGGTGGGCAGGCTGTTAAACAGAAAGGATAACTCTTTCTACGGCCCTCGCCAATGTCTACGGACTCCTTAACATTACCGTCAGTCGCCACGTCCCAGTTCTAAAATTTTAACAGGATCCCCTTTTGAAGCTCACGCCGGGGCGCTATCTGACGGGCTTCTCCCATCTCTTAGGATCGACTAACCCATGTGCAAGTGCTGTTCACATGGAACCTTTTCCCTCTTCGGCCTTCAAAGTTCTCATTTGAATATTTACTACTATCACCAAGATCTGCACCAATGGTGGCTTCGCTCGGGCTCGTGCCCCGAGTTTTACAGCGACCACTGCGTCCTCTTACTCATTGGGGCTTGGCCCTTGCCCCAACGACCGGGTATAGGCATGCACTTCAGTGCCGTTCGTTTTTAGGGCTAGTTGATTTGGCAGGTGAGTTGTTACACACTCTTTAGCAGATTTCAACTTCCATGACCACCGTCCTACTGTCTTAATCAACCAACAACCTTTATAGGTTCTAGGTTAGCGTGCAATTAGGCACTGTAACCTTGCTTCTGGTTCATCTCGTATCGCCAGTTTTGCTTACCAAAAATGACCCACTTGGAGCTCTCGATTTCGTGGGATGACTCAACGAAGCAGTTGCCTCGTACTACCTATTTAAAGTTTGAGAATAGATCGAGGGCATTACGCCTCCGATGCCTCTAATCATTGGTTTTACCTGATAGAACTCGCATCTGAGCTCTAGCTATCCTGAGGGAAACTTCGGAGGGAACCAGCTATAGATGGTTCGATTAGTCTTTCGCCCTTATACCCAAGTTAGACGAACGATTTGCACGTCAATATCGCTGCGGGCCTCCGCCAGAGTTTCCTCTGGCTTTGTCTCGCTCAGGCATATATCACCATCTTTCGGGTCCTGATAGGCATGCTCGCACTCAAACCCTTCTTAAAAGATCAAGTTCGATCGATGGTGCACCTGTGAGGGATCTCACTACTCAGCTTCCTTATGCCTTACGGGTTTACTCATCTGTTGACTCGCATGCATGTCAAACTCCTTTGTCCATGTTTTAAGACAAGTCAAACAGGGAGCCCGTTGGCTGATGTTGGGACCCCACAAATGCCAAAGCATCGTCGCAATGGTACGCGCTGCCAGCCACGATCTCGACAATGACGTCTCCGCGAGTATATCAAAGGCTCGGGCTTAGGCTGCCATCACGATCTGCATCAATCCGCACCCCAAGTCGATCGACGGACCGGCTCGTGGCCATTCCACATTCGACTAAGGTGCATCGTCGGCCCCCATTCGCTTCCCTCCCGATAATTTGAAGCACTCTTTGACTCTCTTTTTAAAGTCCTTTTCATCTTTCCCTCGCGGTACTTGTTCGTTATCGATCTCTCGCTCGTATTTAGCCTTGGACGAAATTTATTGCCTTATTGAGGCTGCATTCCCAAATAATCCGACTCGTTGACAGCACCTCGTGCTGCAACAGGGTCCGAGCGAGAAGGAGCTCTCACCCTCTTCGGCACCCCTTTCCAAGGGACTTGGGCCCCGGTCCGTCGCTGAGGACGCTTCTCCAGACTATAATTCAGGGGGTCAAGGGCGCACGATTTTCAAGCTAGGCTTTTTTCGGTTCGCTTGTTGTTACTAGGGGAATCCTTGTTAGTTTCTTTTCCTCTGCTTATTGATATGCTTAAACTCAGCGGGTGGTCTCGCCTGACCTGGGGTAGCACCTCGATCGATCGTTGGGTCCGTGAGCTGCGAGCGAGTGATACATGCATAAGGGAGCACGAGGCTTTCTCTATCACTGCCAAGCCATGACGCGGTGTCACTCGAGGCCTTTTTTTAGGCCAACGGTAAGCAAAGGCGCACGGGAGGCCAACATCTACCCTGTGATGGTCCCTCCCCTCCCTGAAGGGAAGAGGGGGGATCGAGGGTGACGATGCTTGACACCCAGGCAGACGTGTCCTTCACCTGATGGCTTCGGGCGCAACTTGCATTCAAAGACTCGATGGTTCACGAGATTCTGCAATTCACACCAAGTATCGCATTTCGCTACATTCTTCATCGATGCGAGAGCCAAGATATCCATTGTCGAGAGTCATTTTAGACATCATTTAGGGACAGCACGACTGCTAGCTGCGCACCAAGATCAGGGTGACTGGGGCGTGATTTTTCATTCGACAAGGAGCTAATGACTCGCGCTTACTAGGAATTCCTCGTTAAAGACCAACAATTGCAATGATCTATCCCCATCACGATGAAATTTCAATGATTACCCAGGCCTATCGGCCAAGGTTGTAAACCCGTTGAATACATCGATGTAATGCGCGTGCGGCCCAAAACATCTAAGGGCATCATAGATCTTTTATTGCCTCAAACCTCCTTGGCCTAAACGGCCATAGTGCCTCTAAGAAGCCAGCCATAAAGGGTCACCTCCATGTAGCTAGTTAGCAGGTTGAGGTCTCGTTTGTTAATGGAATTAACCAGATAGATTGCTCTACCAACTAAGAACGGCCATGCACCACCACCCATAGAATCAAGAAAGAGCTCTCAGTCTGTCAATCCTTACTATGTCTGGACCTGGTAAGTTTCCCTGTGTTGAGTCAAATTAACACGCAGGTTCCATTCTTGGTGGTGCCTTTTAGTCAATTCCTTTAAGTTTCAGCCTTGCGACCATTCTCCTCCCGGAACCCAAAGACTTTGATTTGTCATAAGGTGCCAGCGAAGTCCTAAAAGCAACATTCGTTGATCCCTGGTTAGCATCGTTTATGGTTGAGACTAGGACGGTATCTGATCATCTTCGAGCACCCAACTTTCGTTCTTGATTAATGAAAACATCATTGGCAAATGCTTTCGCAGTTGTTTGTCTTTCATAAATCCAAGAATTTCACCTCTGACTGTGAAATACGAATGCCCCCGATTGTCCCTATTAATCATTACTTCGATCCCAAAGGCTAATAGAATAAGATCGAAATCCTACGATGTTATCCCATGCTAATGTATTCAGAGCGTAGGCTTGCTTTGAGCACTCTAATTTCTTCAAAGTAACAGCGCCGGAGGCACAACCCGACCAATTAAGGCTAAGAGCGCATCGTCGACAGTAGGGACGAACCAATCGGTGCACACCATAAGCGGACCGACCGACCCATCCCAAGGTCCAACTACGAGCTTTTTAACTGCAACAACTTAAATATACGCTAATGAAGCTGAAATTATTATGGCTACTGGCACCAGTCCTGCCCTCCAATGGATCCTTATTAAGGGATTTAGATTATACTCATTCCAATTACCAGACCTGAAGAGCCCGATATTGTTATTTATTATAACTACCTCCTCGTGTCAGGATTGGGTAATTTGCATGCCTGCTGCCTTCCTTTGATGTGGTAGCCATTTCTTAGGCTCTCTCTTCGGAATCGAACCCTAATTCTCCGTCACCCATCACCACCATTGTAGGTGTAACACCGTCAGTTATGGGATTAGCGCAACTCTAGTGTGATGGCGCTAGATGCATCCACCTAAGCAGCCCAACTTTTTAAGCTCATACCAAAAGAAGAATAAGAGTCAACAATGCGAAACGCAAAGTAAGAAGACGGTATTACGGGAACTCTTTCTCAACCTTTTTTGAAAATAAAGGAACTCTTTACAAAAGAAAGGTCTCTCTCTAAAAGCACCCAAACCCTCTAGCTACCCACACAGTTGAGTTTGTATTACTCGATGTGTTTACAACTGAACCCAACCCCCTTTTTTATACTAGTTGAGTAGTGTCCTACTCAAACACTCCCTCTTAATTATCCCATGTTTTTCGGATAGGCCACCCAATCTTGATCACAAATCTTTATCTCATTGAGGCATATCTTCAAAGTTTGGATAGCATCCTTCTCCCGCAAGGACTCTCCTTGAGTCAAGGATCTCATCTCCTTTGAAGTCTTCTCCAAGCCTCGTTATCCGCTTTCAACCAGTTTGGATAAGCTTGAGGAAGTGGTTTCCATTCAGAGCCTTATCTCCCTTGGCTTTGAGGATAGACATCTCTTCCTTATCCTTTTATCACCTTGATCGTCCTCTTACCAACAGCCATATCTTTTCTTTGTGGAATATTTTCGCTTGCTGGATTTTCCATTCATGCCAAGTTAGGTTCCTAGATTCTACCTTATGTTCCCGTCACTAGACATATTCGCACCACCATGTGTTGGTGCTTGCTTGAGGCATCTCTGCCGCTTCCCCCTTAAGCGGGCTTATGGGTCTATTTATGTGCTTCATCCCTCGCTCCACAATGTTCCCAACTCATTAGCGAATCTCGCCACTACAAGTACAAAATTCGATTTGTCACCAAGTCTCTTGCATTTGTTTTCATATCTAACTCATGCATTTTTGCCTTGCTAGCGTGGTCCTCCACACTTATAGGTCTGGGCATGGAGCAAGACTCACCATGCTTATGCCTTGATACTTACATTCAAGGGTCTGACAAACCACCCCCACCAGAAGAGCCCGACGCCCTCGTCGGCTTAGTGTTGTGAAACACTCTGTTCTTGTCTCCAATTGCCACAATGTGGTATTTTTTTTCCCAACTCACATCCACGTCATTGGTGCCTTTCCACTGGACTAAGTAGTATGTCCTCCGATTCATCATACTATAGCCCTCTGTTCGATGATCAAGGATTTTCTTTATTTCCTTGTCAAATTGAACTCGAGTTATCGGCGATGCATGCTTAGCCTGCTTGCATTTGTGATCGGCATCTTCCTGAAACTCTTTGAGGAAGCTTATGTGGAATGTTGGGTGCATCTTTAGATGTTGCGGCAGCTTTAACCTGTAAGTTATTGCTTTAACTTTCTTCTCTATCTTAAATGGTCCATCATACCTTGTGATAAGGCCTCGATGAACTCCCTTTTTCGTGATTTTCTTCCAAATTTGAGGTGTCAGCTTCAGTAGCACCTTGTCCCCAACTTGGAACTCAGCATCACGTCTCTTTTTATCAGCATATTTCTTCATATGCCTCTGTACCTTAAAAGGGCTATCCCTCGCTTGGTCAATCAACTCTTGCTTGTCCTAAGAATAGCAGTAGGCTGCTGAAGCTCCCTTGGCTCCTCTGCTTGGCTATCTCATGGGGCGTCATTGGTTGTTGCCTGAAAGCTACCTCTGCGGGACTTAGACTTGTCGATGACGAGCGATGGATGTTGTAGCAAAATTGCGCTACATCCAACAATTCAAGCCAATCTCTTTGGCTTGCAGTCACGTAGTGCTACAAATACTCCTCCAACAAGCTATTTACCCTCTCTGTTTGACCGTCTGTCTGTGAACGGTTTGTTGTGGAGAATTTAAGTTCTATTCCCATCATGTTTAGCAACACTATCTAGAATCTTCCCATGAATCTAGCATCTTTGTCACTCATAATGTCTTTCGGTAACCCAAATAACTTAACAACATATTTGGAAAACATCTCGGCGGCCATATCAGTTGGGCACACTCAAGTAATAGAAACAAAGATAGCCTACTTTGAGAACCTATCAACAATTACCATTATAGCGGATAATCCTTTTAACTTTGGGAAGCCCATAATGAAATCCATCGACACCGACTCCCATGGGTGTTCCGGAATGGGCAAGGGTTAGAGCAAACCCCCTTCCCTCCTTCTATCCGTTTTATCCTATTGGTATACTAAGCATGTACGAACATAGGCCTCCACATCTTCCATCAACTTGGGCCAATAATAGTCTCTTGTCAGTAGCGCGAGCATCCTCTCGATGCTCGGATGACCTGCCCATAGCGGGTCATGGGTTTCCCTCAGCAATTGTTTTTGAAGTCCTCCAGACTTAGGCACAAATAGTCTGTCTTCTCAAGCATATAGGAACCCATCCTCGATCCAATATCTTCAAATCAAGCCTTTGCTCACCTCCTCCATGAGTCGGGCATATTCAATATCTTTCCCAGCTACCGATCTTATTTGCTCGAGTAAGTCTCTCTAGACACCCGTCAAAGTAGCCACATAAGTTTGTAGTTCTACGCAGCTTGGTGCATCAGCAGCAATGTTTTGTTGGCCTGGTTTGTGTTCCCACACAAAATCAAACTCCGCCAATAACTCTTGCCATCTTGCTTGTTTCGAAGATAGCTTTTTCTGCGAGCAAAAATAGGTATTAGTGACATTGTTAGTAATTACCTTAAATTTTGTCCCAAGCAAGTGATGCTGCCATGTCCCTAGGCAATGGACAACAGCCGTTATCTCTTTTTCATGAGTCCAACAACGCTGCTCTGCATCCTTGAGTTTTTGACTCTCGAATGCCACGGGATGGCCATTCTACACTAACACGGCTCCGATTGCTCGATCAGAAGTGTCTGTGACTACCTTGAATGGCTCTTCAAAGTTTGTAGGGACAGTACTAGTTCCGAGGCTACTGCCTGTTTTAATCCCTCAAAAGCCTTGTTGCATTCATTGGTCCACACCCACGGGCTATCTTTCTTTAGCAAGTCCGTCAAAGGGTTGCTCTTGCTCGAGTATCCTTTGATAAATTGTCTGTAATAGTTTGTGAGCCTAAGGAATGATCACAATTCAGCAACTTTTCATGGGGCTGGCCACTCCATGGTGGCTTTCACTTTTCTTTCATTCCTCTGTATCTGTCCGTTCTCGATCTAAGGTCCCAAGAATGGCACTTCTTTCTTGTAAAACTTGCATTTTTCCTTCTTGATGTACAACTGGTGCTCTCGTAGCCATATCAATACTTCCTGTAAATGCTTTGTGTGGTCGTCTAGGGTCTCGCTATAGACCACAACATCATCCAAGTAGACTACCACAAACTTGTCCAAAAACTCAAATAATATGTCATTCGTAAGATTACAAAAAGTAACAGGCGCATTGGTTAGCCCGAAGGGCATCACCATGAACTCATAAGAGCTGTGCTTTATGACGCATGTTGTTTTTGCTTTGTCCCCCTCAGCTATTCTGACTTGCCAGTATCTTGACCGTAAGTCTAGCTTCATAAAGTACTAGTCCCTTGATAACCGATCAAATAAGTTAGCAACGTTTGGCACTATATATTTGTTCTTTACCGTTACCTTGTTTAATGCTCGATAATCGACGCACATCCTCAGTGAGCCATATTGTTTTCACTGGAATAGCACAGGTGCAACATAAGGGGCCTTTGACGGTTGAATGAAACCTGCTTCCAACAACTCGTCTAGTTGCTTCTGTAATTCAACTAGTTCCGACGGGGGCATTCAATATGGTGCTTCAGCAGGGGGTCTAGCACCCGAAAGTAACTCGAACATATGATCAACATTCCTCCTCAGAGGCAATGTCTTGGGGAGCTTTGGTGGCATCATGTTGCTGAATTCCCTCAACACATCAGCGATCTTGTCGGGCACCTCTACAACCTGATCTGGTTTTGCCTCAAATAGTGCTGCCACCATCGTCACTTCACCCTTATGCAGTCCAGACTTTAGTTACTTTGTAGATTGCAACCCAATTTGTTTCTTATCTAACGAAAGCTCTCTTGCTGCTTCGGTTCTGATTAGGCTCAGGGCTCGCTCATCAGCCACGAGTAGTCCACCTAAGTGGGGCATCACCGATGCCTTGGCTTGTTTGAAGAATTCTAAACCCAAGATAACATCAAAGTCATCTAACTGAGTTATCATGAAGTTGGACGTACCTTTCCATTCGCCTACCTCAAGGGTTGTAGTGGCAGCTTTGTATATTGCCTTCGCCTCAGCATTCACTGCTTTGAACTTGACCGAGGCTGGAGAAAGCTTAAGCCCGAGCTTTCCTACTTCTCTTTCCACGATGAAATTATTAGTAGCTCCCGTATCCAACATTGCCATTGCATCGTTCCCGTTTACCTTCACCGGGACATAGATCAACCCTTTTTGAAAGTTCTTGGGTGTGATCGCATTCAGCAGCTGGATTGAATTCACTCGAGTTGTGGCATTCCCTTCCTTTTCCTCGAAGGAATCCTCTGCTGCCATGAGCGCTGCTAACTTCTGCTTCGAGGACAGTCGTGTGCTCTACGTGGCCCGTTGCATAAGAAGCAACCCCCTTGGTCCACACTCTTTCCCTTTTCCTTCAAAGGGGATGAGCCCCGAGGCTTGCTGGACTCAGCATTCTTCTTTTTCTTGCCCTTACCATTGGGCTTTTTCATCTCTTTTCCAGCCTTCCCTCGTTTCTCACCTTTCTTTTTGGGAGCACCACCCGTATACTTGAAATCTACCAAGCTATCCGCCACGAAAAATGTTGAGGGCAAATCTTGGACACCTTGCTGCCTCAGTTCTGCTTGAGCCCACGGCTGCAAGCCTGATAGAAAGTTAAACAACTTATCCTCCTCTAACATGTTCTTGATGTCTAGCATCAGTGAACTGAACTCCTTGACGAAGGCACGCACTGAACCTGTCTGCTTCAGGTGTTTTAGTTGTTCCTTAGCCATGAATGAGGTGTTACATGGCAGGAATTGCTCCTTCAATTCCCTTTTGAGTGCCTCCCACGAATCAATGTTAGACCTTCCCATGATAGCGTCATCCTGCATACGGGTGCGCCACCACAAGTTAGCATCACCAGATAAGTACATGGATGTGATCATTACCTGATCATTTTTAGGCACTCTGGTAGCTTTGAAGTACTACTCCATATCCCACAAGAAGTTCTCCAACTCCTTGGCGTTTCTCTCTCTAGAGAACGGCTTTGGTTCTGGCACCTTCAGCTTAGCCACAGTAGAGTCTGCTCCTACTGTTGATGTATGGGCAGCCCTTTTCAGCAACACAATCTCGGTCTCATGGCTCTTCACAGTCTCTTTGAGGTTTCTTATGTCCTCCGCCATCGAGGACTGTCGCTGGGCGATTATCTCCATCAACTCAGCTAGCATGCATGTTGATCCCTCTGTCAGTGCACCAATGATCTCTTTCAACCGAGTGACACGCTCTTGCATTGACTCACTCCCTCCTGGCATAAGGCCTTGGCAGCGATAAGATCAACCACGAGTTTGAGAGAAAGTGGTGATCGAAATCGCGCTCTGATACCAAACTGTTACACCATTTGTTGCGGGATCAGCGCAACCCTAGTGTGATGGTGCTAAGTGCGTCCACCTAGCCAGCCCAACTTTCTAACCCCACGCCAAGCGAAGCAGAAGAGACAATAATGCAAAAGCCAAGTAAGGAGACAGTATTATGAGAACTCTTTCTCAACCTTTATTGACAATAAAGGAACTCTTTACAAAAGAAGGATCTCTCCCTAAGAGTACCCAAAGCCTCTAGCTACCCACACACTTGAGTTTGTATTACTCGATGTGTTTACAACTGATTAGTTGAGGAGTGTCCTACTCAAACACTCTCTCTTGGTTATCCCATGTTTTTCGGATAGGCCACCCAATCTTGATCACGAATCTTTTATCCCATTGAGGCTTATCTTCAAAGTTTAGATAGCATCATTCTCCTGCAGGGACTCTCCTTTAGTCAAGGATCTCATCTCCTTTGAAGTCTTCTCTAAGTCTTCTTATCCGCTTTCGATCGGTTTGGATAGGCTTGAGGAGGTGGTTTTTATTCAGGACTCTTTTCGAGCCTTGTCTCCCTTGGCTTTCGGGATAGACATCTCTTTCTTATCCTTCTATCGCCTTGATCCTCCTCTAGCCGATAGCCATATCCTTTCTTTGTGGAATATCTTTGCTTGCTGGACTTTCCATCCATGCCAAGCTGGGTTCCAGGATTCTGCCTTGTGTTCCCGTCACTGGACATATTCGCACCACCGTGTGCTGGTGCTTGCTTGAGGCATCTCTGCCACTTTTCCCCTTAAGCGGGCTCATGGGTCTGTTTGTGTCCTTCATCCCTCACTCCACAATGCTCCCAACTCACCAGCGAATCTTGCCACTGTAAGTATGAAACTCGATTTCTCACCAAGTCTCCTGCATTCGTTTTCATGTCTAACTCATGCGTTTTTGCCTTGCTAGCGTGGTCCTCCACACTTGTAGGCCCGGGCATGGAGCAAGATTCGCCATGCCTACGCCTTGATACGCAGATTCAAGGGTCTAACAGTAGGCAACTATCCTACCATGTCGAGGGGCAGGGACGAGGGGCTGGCACGCGATGAGCGCCTGTGGCCTTGCTGGTGTGCCCACCGCTGCTGCATGCTGGGCAAGCAGCCCATGCAGTGCCTGCTGGGGGCTACTGAGGCATCCCTTCCATGACCAGGGTCCATGAGACGCGGCTCCCCTGGCTCGCTCACTGGGCAGTAAGTCAAGGGGCTGGGACAAGGGGGCTGGCTCGCGATGGGCGCCCGTGGGCTGGCTGGCGCGCCCGCAGTTGCCACACACTGGGCAAGCGGCCCATGCCATGCTTGCTAGGGGCTGCCAAGGCATGCCTCCTGTGCCCAGTTTCTGTGCGACGTGGCTCCCCTGGCTCGCTTGCTGGGCCATAAGTGGAGGGGCAGAGATGAGGGGGCTGGCTCGCGATTGGTGCCTGTGGCCTGGCTGCCACGCCCACAGCTGCCGCACATTGGGCAAGCAGCCCATGCCGTGCCTGCTGGGGGCGGCCAAGGCATGCCTCCTGTGCCCACTGTCTGTACGACGCGGCTCCCCTGGCTCACTCGCTGGGCACTTCGTCGAGGGTCGGGGACGAGGGGGCTGGCTCGTGATTGGCGCCAGTGGCCTGGCTGGCGTGCCCACCGCTGCCGCATGGTGGGCACCTGGCCTTTGCTGTGCCTGCTGGGGACTGCCAAGGCATGCCTCCCATGCCCAGGGTCCATGCGATGCAGCTCCCATGGCTTGCTCGCTGGGCACTACATCGATGGTCGGGGATGAGGGGGCTGGCTCACGATGGGCGCCACTGGCCTGGCTGGCGCGCCCACAGTTGCCGCACGCTGGGCTCTTGGCCCATGGCATTACTGCTGGGCATTGTCAAGGCATGCCTCCCAACAGTAATGGCATGCCTCCCATGCCCAGGGTCCATGCGATGCAACTCCCCTAGCTCGATCGCTGGGCACCATGGTGATGGGCAGGGACGAGGGGGCTGGCTTGCGATGGGCGCCTGTAGCCTGTCAGGCGCGTCCACAGCTGCCACACGCTGGGCAAGCAGACCATGCCGTTCCTGCAGGGGGCTGCTGAGGCATGCCTCCTGTAGCCAGTGTCCATGCGACACGGCTCCCCTGGCTCGCTCGCTGGGCACCATGTTGAGGGGCAAGGACGAGGGGGCTGGCACGCGATGGGCGCCCGTGGCCTTGCTAGTGTGCCCACTGCTGCTGCACGCTGGACGAGCAGCCCGTGCCGCGCCTGCTTGGCTCTGCTGAGGCATGCTTCCCACGCCCAGGGTCCATGCAACGTGTCTCCCCTGGCTCGCTCGCTGGGCACCATGACGAGGGGCAGGGACGGTACTGGCACGCGATGGGCACCAGTGGCCTTGCTGGTGTGCCCACCGCTGCCGCACGCAAGGGAAGCAGCCCAAGCCATGCCTGCTGGGGGCTGCTGGGGCATGCCTCCCATGCTCAGGGTCCATGTGATGCGGCTCCCCTGGCCCGCTCGCTGGGAAGTAAGTGGAGGGGCAGGGACGGGGGGGCTGGCTTGCGATGGGCGTCCGTGGCCTGGCTGGCGTGCCCATAGCTGCCGCACGCTGGGCAAGCAGCCCATGCCATGCCTGCTGGGGGCTGCCAAGGCATGCCTACTGTGCCCAGTGTCCGTGCCACGCGGCTCCCCTGGCTCGCTCGCTGGGCACCATGTGTAGGGCCAGATACGAGGGGGCTGGCATGAGATGGGCGCCCGTGGCCTTGCTGGTGTGCCCACAACGGCCGCACGCTGGGCAAGCAGCCCATGCCATGCCTGCTGGGGGCTGCTGAGGCATGCTTCGTGTGCCCAGTGTCCATGCATCGCGTCTCCCATGGCTCGCTCGCTGGGCACTACGTCAACAGTCGGGGACAAGGGGGTTGGCTCGCGATGGGCACCACTGGCCTGGCTGGCGCACCCACCGCTGCTGCACACTGGGCACTTGGCCCATGCCATGCCTGACTGGGGCTGCCAAGGCATGCCTCCCGTGCCCAGGGTCCATGCGATGCGGCTCCCCTGGTTCGCACGCTGGGCATTGCGTCGAGAGACAAGGACGATGGGGCTAGCTCCCGTTCGGCGCCAGTGGCTTGGCTGGCGCGCTCACTGCTGCCGCACACTGGGCACTTGGCCCATACTATGCCTGCAGGGGGCTAAATACATGTGCCTCCCATGTGCAGGGCCCATGCGACACAGCTCCCCTGGCTCACTCGCTGGGCAGTAAGTTGAGGGGCAGGAACGAGGGGCCTCGCTCACGATGGGCGCCGGTTGCCTGGCTGGCATGCCAACTGCTGCCGTACGATGGGAAAGCAGCCCATGCCTTGCCTGGTAGGAGCTGCCGAGGCATGACTCTCATGCCAAGCTCCATGTGATGCAGCCTCCCTGCCTCACTTGCTGGGCAGTAAATGGAGGGGCAGAGAAGAGGGGGCTGGCTCGCAATGGGTGCCCGTAACCTTGCTGTTGCGCCCACAGCTGCCACAAGCTGGGCAAGCAGCACATTCCGTGCCTGCTGGGGGCTGCTGAGGCATGCTTCCCGTGCCCAGGGTCCATGAGACGCGGCTCCCATGCCTCGCTCGCCGGGCAGTAAATGAAGGGGAAGGGACAAGGGGGTTGGCACGCGACGGGTGCCCATAGCCTTGCTGGCACGCCCACAGCTGCCGCACACTGGGAAAGCAGCCCATGTCATGCCTGCTGGGGGCTGCCGAGGCATGACTCTCTTGCCCATGGTCCATGCGATGTGGCTCCCCTGGCTCGGTCACTGCATAGTAAGTCGAGGGGCAGGGACGAGGGGGCTGGCTCGCGATGGGAGCCCGTGGCCTGGCTGGTGCGCCCACAGCATCTGCACGCTGGGCAAGCAGCCCATGCCGTCCCTACTAGGGCCAGCCTTGGTATGCCTCCTGTGCCCAGGGTCCATGCGGTACGGCACCCCTGGCTTGCTCGCTGGGCACTATGTCGAGGGGCAGGGACGAGGGGGTTGGCACGTGATGGGCACCCGTGGCCTTGCTGGTCTGCCCACTGATGCCGCACAGTGGGCAAGCAGCCCATGCTGTGCCTGCTGGGGGGTTGCCGAGGCATGCATCCTGTGTCTAGTGTCCTTGCAACGCGGCTCCCCTAGCTTGCCCGCTCGGCATTACGTCGAGGGTCGGGGACGAGGGGGCTGGCTCGCGATGGGCGCCACTAGACTGGCTGGTGCGCCCACAATTGCCGCACACTGGGCACTTGGCCCATGCGGCTCCTTCTGGGGGCTGCCGCCCTTCCGTGCCCAGAGTCAATGTGACGCGGCTCCCCTCACTCTCTGGGCACCATGCCGAGGGGCAGGGACGCGGGGGCTGGCACATGATGGGCACCCATGGCCTTCCTGGTGTGCCCACCGATGCCACACAGTGGGCAAGCAACCCATGCGGCACCTTTTGGAGGCTTCTGAGGCATGCCTCCCGTGACCAGGGTCCGTGCGACGCGGCTCCCGTGGCTCACTCGCTGGGCAGTAAGTCCAGGGGCAGGGACGAGGGGGCTGGCTCGTGATGGGCGTTCGTGGCCTGGCTGGCGCGCCCACCGCTGCCACACGCTGGGAAAGCAGCCCATGCCGTGCCTGCTGGGGGCTGCCGAGGCATGACTCTCATGCCCAAGGTCTGTGTGACGCGGCTCCTCTGGCTCACTCGTTAGGCAGTAACTGGAGGGGCTGGCTCGAGATGGGCACCTGTAGCCTGGCTGGCACGCCCACAGTTGCCGCACGCTGGGCAAGCAGCCCATGCCGTGCCTGCTAGGGACAGTCGAGGCATACCTCCTGTGCCCAGTGTCCATGCGATGTGGCTCCCCTGGCTTGTTCGCTGGGCACTACGTCCACGGTCGGGGAGGAGGGGGCTAGCTCACGATGGGCGCCACTGGCCGGGCTGGCACGCCTACCGCCGCCGCACAGTGGGCCAACAGCCCATGTAGTGCTTGCTGGGGGCTGCTGAGGCATGGCTCCCGTGACCAGGGTCCATGCGACGAGGCTCCCCTGGCTCGCTCGCTCGGCAGTAAGTCGATGGGCAGGGACGAGGGGGCTAGCTCACGATGGGTGCCCGTGGCCTAGCTGGCGCGCCCACCTCTGCCTCACGTTGGGCTGGCGGCCCATACTGTGCCTGCTGGGGGCTGCCGAGTCATGCCTCCCATGCCCAGGGTCTATGCGATGTGGCTCCCCTGGCTCGCTCACCGGGCAGTAAGTTGAGGGGCAGGGACAAGGGGGCTGGCTTGCGATGGGCACCTGTAGCCTGGCTGGCACGCCCACAGCTGCCGCACGCTGGGCAAGCAGCCCATGCTGTGCCTGCTGGGGGCTGCTGAGGCATGCCACCTGTGCCCAGTGTCCGTGCGACATGGCTCCCCTGGCTTGCTTGCTGGGCACTACGTCGAGGGTCAGGGACGAGGGGGCTGGCTCAAGATGGGCGCCACTAGCCTGGCTGGCTCACCCACCGCTGCTGCACGGTGGGCAAGCAGCCCATGTTGTGCCTGCTGGGGGCTGCCAAGGCATGCCTCGCATGACCAGGGTCCGTACAGCGCGGCTCCCCTGGCTCGCTCGCTGGGCAGTAAGTTGAGGGGCAAGAAGAGGGGGCTGGCTCGCAATGGGTGCCCGTGGCCTGGCTGGCGCGCCCACTGCTGCCGTACGCTGGGCTAGCAGCCCATGCTGTGCCTGCTGGGGGCTGTCGAGTCATGCCTTCCATGCCCAGGGTCCGTGCGACATGGCTCCCCTGGCTCGCTCGCCAGGCAGTAAGTCGAGGGGCAGGGACAAGGGGGCTGGCTCTCGATGGGCTCCTGTAGCCTGGCGGGCACGCCCACAGCTACCGTACGCTGGGCAAGCAACCCTTGCCGTGCCTGCTGGGGGCTGCTGAGGCACGCCTCCTGTGCCCAGTGTCCATGCGACTTGGCTCACCGGCTTACTCGCTGGGCACTACGTCGAGGGTCAGGGACGAGGGGGCTGGCTCACGATGGGCGCAACTGGCCTGGCTGGCACACCGACCGCCGCCGCACGGTCGGCAAGTAGCCCATGTGGTGCCTGCTGGGGGCTGCTGAGGCATGCCTCGCGTGGCCAGGGGCTGTACGATGCGGCTACCTTGGCTTGCTCACTGGGCGGTAAGTCGAGGGGCAGGGATGAGGGGGCTGACTAGCGATGGGTGCCCGTGGCCTAGCTGGCGCGCCCACCGCGGCCGCTTGCGGGGCTAGCGGCCCATGCCGTGCCTGCTAGGGGCTGTCGAGTCATGCCAGCCATGCCAAGGGTCCGTGCGACGTGGCTCCCCAGACTCGTTCGCCGGGCAGTAAGTCGAGGTTCAGGGACGAGGGGCCTAGCTCGTGATGGGCACCGGTAGCCTAGCTGGCATGCCCACAGCTACCGAACGCTGGGCAAGCAGCCCATGCCGTGCCTGCTAGGGGCTGTTGAGGCATGCCTGCTAGGGGCTACTGGGGCATGCCTCCTATTCCCAGTGTCCGTGCGACATGGCTCCCCTGGCTTGCTTGCTGGGCACTACGTCGAGGGTCAGGGACAAGGGGCTGGCTCACGATTGGCGCCACTGGCCTGGCTGGCTCACCCACCGCTGCCGCACGTTGGGCAAGCAGCCCATGTGGTGCTTGCTGGGGGCTGCCGAGGCATGCCTCGCATGACCGGGGTCTGTACAACGCGGCTCCCCTGGCTCGCTCACAGGGCAATAAGTCGAGGGGCAGGGACGAGGGGCCTTGCTCGCGATGGGTGCCCGTGGCCTGGCTGGGGTGCCCACTGCTGCCGCACGCTGGGCTAGTGGCCCATGCCATGCCTGCTGGGGGCTGCTGAGCCATGCCTCCCATGCCCAGGGTTCGTGCGACATGGCTCCCCTGGCTCGTTCACCGGGCAGTAAGTCGAAGGGCAAGGACGAGGGGGCTAGCTCGCGATGGGCACCTGTAGCCTGGCTGGAACGCTCACATCTGCCGCACGCTGGGCTAGCGGCCCATGCCGTGCCTGCTGGGGGCTGCTGAGTCATGCCTCCTGTGCCCAGGGTGCGACATGGCTCCCCTAGCTCATTTGCCGGGCAGTAAGTTCAGGGGCACAGACGAGGGGGCTGGCTCGTAATGGGCGCGTGTAGCCTGGCTGGCACGCCCATCGCTGTCGCACGCTGGGCAAGCAGCCCTTGCCGTGCCTGCTGGGGGTTGCTGAGGCATGCCTCCTGTGCCCAAAGTGTCCATGCGACGTGGCTCCCTGGCTTGCTCGCTGGGCACTATGTCAAGGGTCAGGGACGAGGGGGCTGGCTCACGATGGGCGCGATTGGCCTGGCTGGCACACCCACCGCTGCCGCACGGTGGGCAAGCAGCCCATGTGGTGCTTGCTGGGGACTGCCGAGGCATGCTCGCGTGGGCAGGGTATGTATGATGCAGCTCCCCTGGCTTGCTCACTGGGCAATAAGTCGAGGGGCAGGTACGAGGGGGCTGGCTGGCGATGGGCGCCCGTGGCCTGGCTAGCGCGCCCACCGCTGCCGCATGCTGGGCTAGTAGTCCATGCCGTGCCTGCTGGGCACTGCCAAGACATGCCTCCCGTGCCCAGTGTCTGTGTGACATGACTCCCCTGGCTTTCTCACTGAGCAGTACTTTACCGTGGGACAACATTAAGGGACAAGTTTCTGTTTGATCTATATATTTTTTATTGGAGTAACACTTGGTTCCCCAATACTTTCGAATATGTTTCCAAGTGTTTTTCCCTTGTGTGTCTCGTTCTTCACAAGCCCAAAGGACTTGCTTCTTTCTCCAGGTCATTATCTTGAGGGACAATTTCAGACCTCGGGGCATCGATTGCCGAAAAGAGAGGGATGAATCGAAGCGACAAAGGGCTGAATCTTACTGGATCGTGGCAGCAAGGCCACTCTGCCACTTATGATACCCCATCGTGTATTTAAGTCGTCTGTAAATGATTCTACTAGTCGCTCAGTAGGAATCACACTTCAAGGCAACCCATGAGGCTCCTTCACCCCACGGGCTTGGCCAATGACAAGTGCCTTTGGGGGCCGGGTGGCCCCTACTGTAGGTCGACAATCAGGCGACGGGCGCTTGCATCGCTTCTAGCCCAGATTTTGACTTAAAGGCATTCAGTCATAATCCAATGCACGGTAGCTTCGCCCCACTAGCTTTTCAACCAAGCACAATGACCAATTGTGCGAATCAATGGTTCCTCTCGTACTAGGTTGAATTACTATCATGACGCGGGCATCAGTAGGGTAAAACTAACCTGTCTCATGATGGTCTGAACCCAGCTCACGTTCCTTATTGGTGGGTGAACAATCCAACACTTAGTGAATTCTACTTCATAATGATAGGAAGAGACGACATCAAAGGATTAAAAAGCCACGTCGCTATGAATGCTTGGTTGCTAGAAGCCAGTTATCCCTGTGGTAACTTTTCTAACACCTCTAGCTTCAAATTCTGAAGGTCTAAAGGATTGATAGGCCACACTTTCACCATTCGTATTCGTACTGGAAACCAGAATCAAACGAGCTTTTACCTTTTTATTCCACACGAGATTTCTGCTCTTGTTGAGCTCATCTTAGGACACCTGCGTTATCTTTTAACAGATGTGCTACCCTGGCCAAACTCCCCACTTGACAATGTCTTCCACCCGGATCGACGAGCCGAAGCGACCTTGGGTCTAAAAAATGGGGGGACAGCCTGCCTCCGATTCATGAAATAAATAAAATAACGTTAAAAGTAGTGGTATTTTACTTTCGCCGTTTTCGACTCCCACTTGTCCTACACCTCTCAAGTCATTTCACAAAGTCGGACCAAAGTCAAGCTCAACAGGTCTTCTTTCCCCGCTGATTCTGCCAAGCCCGTTCCCTTGGCTGTGGTTTCGCTAGATAGTAAATAGGGATAGTGTGAATCTCATTAATCCATTCATGTGCATCACTAATTAGATGACGAGGCATTTGGCTACCTTAAGAGAGTCATAGTTACTCCCCCCATTTACCCGTGCTTGGTTGAATTTCTTCACTTTGACATTCAGAGCACTGGGTAGAAATTACATTGCGTGAGCATCTGCAGGGACCATTGCAATGCTTTGTTTTAATTAAAAAATTGGATTCCCTTTGTCTGTACCAGTTCTGAGTTGATTGTTCGGCACCCAAGGAAGGCCTCTGAAGGAACCGTTCCTAGTCCATCCCTAACCGACATGCGGCGACCCGCTCTCACCGCAGCAGCAGCTCGAGCAATCTGCCGACAGTTGACGGGTTCGAAGTTGGGACCCCTGTGCCCAACCCTCATAGCCAATTCTTTTCCCGAGGTTACGGATCCATTTTGTCAACTTCTCTTGCCTACATTGTTCCATCAACTAGAGGCTGTTCACCTTGGAGACCTGATGCGGTTATGAGTACAATCGGACATGGGAGGCACTCAGTCCTCCAGATTTTCAAGGGCTATTAGGGGCGTACCGAACACTACGCGACGTGCAGTGCTCTTCCAGCCGCTGGACCCTACCTCTAGCTGAGCCATTTCTAGGGTGGGCAGGCTATTAAACAGAAAAGATAACTCTTTTTGGGGCCTCCATTGACATCTCACTACAACAAAATAACCTTTTATTCACAGCTTTAAATAACTTTTGTTCACAGTTCTAAAACTGTGGACTATTTCAATGTGAATAAAAGTCAGTTAGAATAGTTCACAGTTCTAAAACTGTGAATAAAACATACTTTAGTTCACAGTTCATTAATGTTTTATTCACAGTTCTAAAACTGTGAATAAAACTAACTTTAGTTCACAGTTCATTAATGATCTATTCACAGTTCTAGAACTGTGAATAAAACAACTTTAGTTCACAGTTCATTAATGTTTTATTCACAGTTCTAGAGGTGTGAATAAAATTCTATTAGTTCACTATTCATTAAAGTTTTATTCACCTAGATCTAGAACCCTTTACCTAGATGTGAAACTCCCAGCTCAGATCTGGAACCCCTCACTCAGGAACTCCCATCTCAGATTTGGGACCCTATACATCTAAATCTAGGACCTTAATAAACATTTCGGACCCTATAACAAATCTAAAATTTCAATGAAAGTAAAACCATGCACATATCTAGAATCCTAATGAAAGGAGAACCACATCTAGATTTGAGCTTAAAACTAATGAAACTAAAAGTAAAAAATCAAAGAACAATAATTTTTAAATTTTAACAAAGAAGATAAGCACATAATTTTGGGAGAAATGATTAAACTTACCAAGAAAAAGAGATAAGATTCAAGCTGCCAGCTGTGGAATCCAAAAGCAAGCAGAACCACGCACACTCTTAATCCCTTCATTGCAAACAGTTAGGCCGATCGAAATCTAGTTTGCATATCTAAAACTCGGAGAGGCTCTCCTCATAGTATGCACTTCATACCTAATATTTACCACCTGAAGAATCAATGAAGTTTATCCTGAGCAATTGGAGTAAAAGAATGAATGAAGTTTATCGATCTTTCTGGAGAAGATGTAGGACTTTTATTCACAGTTGTAGCCATAACTGTGAATAAAGACTTTTATTCACCGTTATGACTACAACTGTGAATAAAAGTTTTGAATTCTTTTGAACTTTTATTCACAGTTATGGTAAAACTGTGAATAAAAGATAACTTTTGTTCACAGTTATAAACATAGCTGTGAACAAAAATGTCTTTATTCACAGTTGTTATTAAAACTGTTAACTATTTAGTGTAAACTAATCCCATTTTTGTTATAGTGTCTCTATACTCCCTAATGTTATCATCAGCCGCCACATCCCGGTTTTAAAATTTTAATCGGATCCCCTTTCGAAGCTCGCGCTGAGACGCTATCCGATGGGCTTCCCTCGCCTTTTAGGATCGACTAACCCATGTGCAAGTGTCGTTCACATGGAACCTTTCCCCTTTTCGGCCTTCAAAGTTCTCATTTGAATATTTGTACTACCACCAAGATCTGCATTGATGGTCGCTACTCCTGGGCTCGCGCCTCGAGTTTTGCGATGACCACCGTGCCCTCCTACTCATTCCAATTACCAGACTCGAACAGCCCGTTATTGTTATTTATTGTCATTACCTCCCTGTGTCAAGATTGGGTAATTTGCACGCCTGCTGCCTTCCTTGGATGTGGTAGCCATTTTTCAGGCTCCCTCTCCGGAATCGAACCCTAATTCTCCGTCACCCATCACCACCATAGTAGTTGTCACACCGTCAGTTATGGGATTAGCGCAACTCTAGTGTGATGGCGCTAGATGCGTCCACCTAAGCAGTCCAACTTTCTAAGCTCGTACCAAAAGAAGAATAAGAGTCAACAATGCGAAACGCAAAGTAAGAAGACGGTATTACGAGAACTCTTTCTCAACCTTTATTGAAAATAAAAGAACTCTTTACAAAAGAAAGGTCTCTCTCTGAAAGCACCCAAATCCTCTAGCTGCCCAAACACTTGAGTTTGTATTACTCGATGTGTTTACTACTGAACCTAAGCCCTTTTTTTTATACTAGTTGAGGAGTGTCCTACTCAAACACTCCCTCTTAGTTATCCCACGTTTTTCAGATAGGCCACCCAATCTTGATCACGAATCTTTATCTCATTGAGGCTTATCTTCAAAGTTTGGATGTTATCCTCCTCCCGCAAGGACTCTCCTTAAGTCAAGAATCTCATCTCCTTTGAAGTTTTCTCCAAGCCTTCTTATCCCCTTTCAACTGGTTTGGATAGGCTTAAGGAAGTAGTTTCCGTTTAGGACTCTTTTCGAGCCTTATCTCCTTTGGCTTTCTAGATAGACATCTCTTTGTTATCCTTCTATCACCTTGATCCTCCTCTAGCCAATAGCCATATCCTTTCTTTGTGAAATATCTTCACTTGCTGGACTTTCCATCCATGCCTAGCTGGGTTCCCACATTCTGCCCTGTGTTCCTGTCACTGGACATATTCGCACCACCATGTACTGGTGCTTGCTTGAGGCATCTTTGCCTCTTTCCCCTCATGCAGGCTTATGCGTCTATTTATGTGCTTCATCCCTCACTCCACAATGTTCCCAACTCACCAGCGAATCTCATCACTATAAGTATGAAACTAGATTTTTCATCAAGTCTCCCACATTCGTTTTCATATCTAACTCATGCATTTTTGCCTTACTAATGTGGTCCTCCACACTTGTAGGTCCGGGCATGGAGCAAGACTTACCATGTCTATGCCTTGGTACTCATATTCAAGGGTCTGATAGTAAGCAACTATCCTACCATCGAAAGTTGATAGGGCAAAAATTTGAATGATGCGTTACCGGCACGATGGCCTTTCGATCCGTCGAGTTATCATGAATCATCAGAGCAACGGGTGAAGCCCTCGTTGACCTTTTATATAATAAATGCGTTCCTTCCAGAAGTCGAGGTTTGTTGCACGTATTAGCTCTAGAATTACTATGGGTATCCGAGTAGTAGGTACCATCAAACAAACTATAACTGATTTAATGAGCCATTCGCAGTTTCACAGTCTGAATTAGTTCATACTTACACATGCATGGCTTAATCTTTCAGACAAGCATATGACTACTGGCAGGATCAACTAGGTAGCATCCTTCGAGACACCATGCCAACTAGGACCGAAGCATGCCGCAAGGCTCACTGAGGCCAAAGCAGTCGCGGTCATCGTTCAAAATCGATGGGACATTAGACAAATGCTTTCGGTTGGACAAGCAGAGGCTGAGGCCACTCCTGTCGCAACACTTTTCGCACCTAAGGGGATGATCAAGTGCCCATATGCTAAAGCAACCGCATGCCGAAGTAACTCGCGCTTGGAGCACGAGGCCCGGCTTAGGTTTCCACCCATTCTCGCAAGGGACATGGTGGAAAGACAACTGACTCGAATCATTGAATTTCGTTTGTGAAGGCACGCAACACAGGGTCCCAATGTCCCCCATGAAAAGCCAACGTATGGCTCAAGGTCAAGCTTGAAACGACGTGCTAACCGACAGTTTGATGTGGGAGCATGGAGCCTACCAAAGCACATGACTAGATCACCATTCACATGCCGCACATACAAATGGGCAGCAACAGCACGAAACAAGCTGCAAGCCGATGAGCGAAAGGCCCATCGATCATGTAGGTCATCTAGTGCCGTCGCACCAAAGCCACTAAGCATGAAATTATTTCGATAGCGAGGGACGATTCTTCGATGGCAAGGGACCATCAATGAGGCCTTGGTAGCAGGGTGTCACGCAGTGCCCAGGCTAGCCATGTGGCTCCCTTGATACCAATGGCCGATGATCGTGCCGTCAATCGCGCTGCGCAACAAGTTTGCCTCGACAACCCTAAGAGTCAGGATCCAACCTCGTGTTTGCCGCCTCGAGGGACTGCGACGGATTACTCCGCATGCTCGAAATCCCTCCAGCGATTTTGCCCTTGCATAGCATGCATCATCGTTAGCTTCGCCGCCCATATCGTCGTGCTTGTCTAGCCACATCCCAGCTCATTATCCCATGATTTAGCGGATTTCATTTCCCACTTTTTTCCCACTGATGAGGCCTTAGCAGATGGGGTGTCCTGTGGTGCGCAGGCTACCCATGTGGCTCGCTCGATGCTAACGGTCGACGATCGTGTCGTCAATCGCGTTACTCAATGAGTCCGCGCAAGCAAAGCCTGAGCGTTGGGATCCAACCCCACATCCACCACCTTGAGGGCCTGCGACGAAGCACTCCGCATGCTTGAAATCCCCCCAGTGATTTGGTCCTCGCATAGCATGCATCATCATTAGCTTCACCGCCCACATCGTTGAGCTTGTCTAGCCACATCCTAGCTCATTATCCCACGATTTTTCTCGTTTTGTTGCCCATAATTTAGCGAATTTCATTTTCCATGTTTTCCCCACTCCGTTGGCTACTGATTGGGCATCCCACACTCTTCGGCCAATGTCGCCAACCGTCTGCCTGTCGGCGATGGTGGCCGCCACAGCCACGCAAGCTAGGTGACAACCTCCCCCATAAAGAGTCTTAAGCTGTTATAATAGGTCTACGAAATTATTTACTTGGAATTTTGAGCTAAAATTTTACATAAATGGTCATATCTGTCACCAGAAAAAATTTCAGAATTTTCTGGGCATTAAATTTTTTTTAATGAATTTTTGACAGCCAAAAATTAAAAAAATCATCAAAAATAGCCCATGAGTCAAAATGATTCCAAACTTCAAGGGCAGACTCCTCATGAATTACACGATTTATTTGAGTCATTTCGAGACAAATTTCGTGATGAAAAGATCGTCAATTCACACCAATTTTGCAACTGGGCATTACGACGAACAGGCTGCGGCAGCTGTGCCTCTGCCTGGTCCGGGGTGCATGCTGGCTGCCCTGTCTAGTGCACCTCCAGCCACCCCATGGCTGCCCTCAGGGTCCATCACAGCCAAGGGATGGCCAAGCCTAGCTTGCCTATGAAATCAACGCCCAGAGCACATGTCGAGCCTCACAGCATGCTCGCGGTTGGCTCGCATGCTCCCTTGGCAAGGCTGGTGCCGTGCCTGCTGGGGACTGCTGTGGCACCCCTGGCTTGCATGCTGGGCACCATGTCAAGGGGGCTGGCTCGCGATGGACGCCCGTGGCCTAGCTGGTGCGCCCACCGCGGCCGCACTCTTGGCAAGTAGCCCATGCCATCCATGCTTGGGGCTGCCGAGGCATGCCTCCTATGCCTAGGGCCCATGCAACATGGCTCCCTCGGCTCGCTCGCTGGGAAGCAAGTCGAGGGGCAGGGATGAGGGGGTTAGCTCGGGATTGGCGCCCATGGCCTGGCTAGTGCGCCCACCGTTGCAGCATGCTGTGCAAACAGCCCATGTCGTGCCTGCTAGGGGCTGCCGAGGCATGCCTCTTGTGCCCAGGGTCCATGCAACGTGGCTTCCCTTGCTCACTCGTTAGGCAGTAAGTCAAGGGGCAGGGACGAGGGGGTTGGCTCGCGATTGTCGCCCGTGGCCTGGCTGGTGCTCCCATCATTGCCGCATGCTGGGCAACCAGCCCATGCCGTGCGTGCTGGGGGCTGTCAAGGCATGCCTCCCATGGCCAGGGTCTGTGTGATGCAGCTCCCCTCGCTTGCTCACTGGGCACCATGTCGAGGGTCAGGGACGAGGGGGCTGGCAAGTGATGGGAGCTAGTGGCTTGGCTGGTGCGCCCACCACTGTAGCACGCTGGGCAAGCTGCTCTTGCCATGCCTGCTGGGGCTGCTGAGGCGTGCCTCCCATGCCCAGGGTCCATGCGACATGGCTCCCCTAGCTCGCTCGCTGGGCAGCAAGTCGAGGGGCAGGGATGAGGGGGCTGGCTCGGGATTGGCGCCCATGGCCTGGCTAGTGCGCCCACCGTTGCTACATGCTGGGCAAGCAGCCCATGCCGTGCCTGCTAGGGGCTGCTGAGGCATGCCTCTCGTTCCCAGGGTTCATGCGATGTGGCTCCCCTAGCTCACTTGTTAGGCAGTAAGTCAAGGGGCACGGATGAGGGGGATGGCTTGCGATTTTCGCTCGTGGCCTGGCTGGTGCACCCATTGTTGCAACACGCTGGGGAAGCAGCCCATGCCATGCGTGCTGGGGGCCGTCGAGGCATGCCTCCCATGCCCAGGGTCCGTGCGACGCGGCTCCCCTCGCTTGCTCGCTGGGCACCATGTCGAGGGTCAGGGACGAGAGGGCTTGCAAGTGATAGGCGCTAGTGGCCTGGCTGGTGCGCCCATCACGGCATTACGCTGGGCAAGCTGCATTTGCCATGCCTACTGGGGGCTGCTGAGGCATGCCTTCCGTGCCCAGTGTTCGTGTGATGTGGCTCCCCTGGCTCGCTCAACAGGCCATACTTTACCGAGGGACAGCATCGAGGGACAAGTTTCTCTTAGATATATATATTTTTTTATTAGAGTAACACTTGGTTCCCCAATGCTTCCTGTTATGTTTACAAGTGTTTTTCCCTTGTATTTCTCATTCTCCATAAGCCCAAAGGACTTGCTTCTTTTTCTAGGTCATTATCTTGAGGGACGATTTCAAACCTCGGGGTATCGAATGCCGAAAAGAGAAGGACAATTGTTGTGGGGGTTCGGGAGGGGGGAGGGACGAATCGAAGCCACAAAGGGGTGAATTTCAGTGGATCGTGGCAGCAAGGCCACTCTACCGCTTACAATATCCCATCACGTATTTAAGTCGTATGCAAATGATTCTATCCATCGCTCGGTGGGAATCACACTTCAAAGCAGCTCGCGAGGCTCCTGCGTCGGGCGGGCTTGGCCAACGACACATGCCTTTGGGGACTGGGAGGCCCCTACTACAGGTCAACAATCGGGCGATGAGCACATGCATCACTTCTAGCTTAGATTCTGACTTAGTGGCATTCAGTCATAATCCAGTGCACGGTAGCTTCGCGCCACTGACTTTTCAACCAAACGCAATGACCAATTATGCGAATCAACGATTCCTCTTATACTAGGTTGAATTACTATCGTGACACGGGCATCAGTAGGGTAAAACTAACCTGTCTCGCGACAGTCTAAACCCAGCTCATGTTCCTTATTGGTGGGTGAACAATCCAATACTGGGTGAATTCTTCTTCACAATGATAAGAAGAGCCGACATCGAAGGACCAAAAAGCAACGTCGCTATGAACACTTGGCTGCCACAAGCTAGTTATCCCTGTGGTAACTTTTTTGACACCTCTAGCTTCAAATTTCGAAGGTCTAAAGGATCGACAAACCATACTTTCATGGTTCGCATTCTTACTGGAAATCTGAATCAAACGAGCTTTTACCCTTTTGTTCCACACGAGGTTTCTGTTCTCGTTGAGCTCATCTTAGGACACCTACGTTATCTTTTAACAAATGTGCCACCCTAGCCAAACTCGCCACCTGACAACGTCTTTCGCCCAGATCAACCGACAAAAGTTGGCCTTGGGTCCAAAAAAAAAAGGGCAACGCCTCGCCTCCGATTCACGGAATACGTAAAATAACGTTAAAAGTAGTGGTATTTCACTTTCGCCATTTCTGGCTCCCACTTATCCTACACCTCTCAAGTCATTTCACAAAGTCGGACCAGAGTCAAGCTTAACATGGTCTTCTTTCCCCGCTGATTCTGCCGGGCCCGTTCCCTTGGCTGTGGTTTCATTGGATAGCAGACAGGGACAGTGGAAATCTCATTAATCCATTCATGCACATCACTAATTAGATGACAAGGCATTTGGCTACCTTTGGAGAGTCATAGTTACTCTCGTCGTTTACTTGCACTTGGTTGAATTTCTTCACTTTGACATTAAGAGCAGTAGGCAGAAATCATATTGCGTGAACATTCGTAAGGACCATCGCAATGCTTTGTTTTAATTAAACAGTTGGATTCCCCTTATCAGTACTAGTTTTGAGTTGACTATTTGACGCTTGGGGAAGGCTACCAAGGGAACCGATCCCAGTCTGTCCCTCGGTCGACACGCGGCAACCCACTCTTAAAGCCAATCCTTTTCTTGAGGTTACGGATCCATTTTGCCGACTTCCTTTGCCTACATTGTTCCAACGACCAGAGGCAGCTCACCTTGGAAACCTAATGCAGTTATGAGTATGACTGGGCATGGGATGCACTCGATCCTCCAGATTGTCAAGGGCCGCTAGGGCGCACCGGACACCACGCGACGTGCGGTTCTCTTCCAGTCACTGGATTCTACCTTCGGCTAAGCCATTTCCAAGGTGGGCAGGCTATTAAACAGAAAAGATAACTCTCTGGGGCCCCCATCGATGTCTCCGTACTTCGTAACGTTACCGTTAGTCGCCACGGATCCTCTTTCGAAGCTCACGCCAAGGGACTATCCGACAGGCTTCCCCCGTCTCTTAGGATCGACTAACCCATGTGCAAGTGTCGTTCACATGGAACCTTTCCTCTCTTTGGCTTCAAAGTTCTCATTTGAATATTTTCTACTACCACCAAGATCTGCACTGATGGCCACTTCGCCCTGGCTCGCACCCCGGGTTTTGCGGCGACCACCACGGCTTCTTACTCATTGGGGCTTTGCCCTTGTCCTAACGGTTGGGTATAGGTCACGCACTTCAGTGCCATCCATTTTCGAGGCTAGTTGATTCGGCCGGTGAGTTGTTACGCACTCCTTAGCGGATTTTCGCTTCCATGACCACCATCCTGCTGTCTTAATCGACCAACACCCTTTGTGAGTTCTAGGTTAGCGCACAGTTAGGCACCGTAACTCGGCTTTCAATTCATCCTGCATCACCAGTTCTGCTTACCAAAAAATGGCCCACTTGGAGCTCTTAATTCTGTGGGATGGTTCCACAAAGTAGCCACCCCGTACTACGTATTTAAAGTTTGAGAATAGGTCAAGGGCATTGTGCCCCCGATGCCTTTAATCATTGGCTTTACCTGATAGAACTCGCATCTAAGCTCCAGTTATCCTGAGGGAAACATCGGAGGGAACCAACTACTAGACGGTTCGATTAGTCTTTCACCCCTATACCCAAGTCAAACGTACGATTTGCACGTTAGTATCGCTACGAGCCTCCACCAGAGTTTCCTCTCGCTTCGCCCTACTCAGGCATAGTTTACCATCTTTCAAGTCCCAACAGGCATGCTCGCACTTGAACCCTTCTCAAAAGATCGAGGTCGGTTGACGGTCCACCCGTGAGGGATCCTGCCAATCAACTTCCTTATGCCTTACGGGTTTACTAGCCCGTTAACTCGTACTTATGTCAGACTCCGTGGTTTGTGTTTCAAGATGGGCCGAATGGGGAGCCCATTGGCCGAATCTGGGAGTGTGCAAGTGCCAAAACACCGCCGTCATGGCGCGCACTGCCAGCCACAATCTTGACGATGACGTCTCCTGAGCGTATCAAAGGCTCAGGCTTGGGCTACTATCGCGATCTGCGTCGGTTCGCACCCTGAGTCGATCGATGAACCAACTCGTGGCCGTTCCATATCCAACTAAGGTGCATCATCGACCACCATCCGCTTCCCTCTCGATAATTTCTAGCATTCTTTAACTCCCTTTCCAAAGTCCTTTTCATCTTTCCCTCACAATACTTGTTCGCTATTGATCTTTCGCCCGTATCTAGTCTTGGACGATATTTACCGCCCTAATGGGGCTGCATTCCAAAACAACCCGACTCATCGATAGCGCCTCGTGGTGCAACAAGGTTTGGGTGAGACAGGGCTCTCACCCTCTCCGGCACCCCTTTCTAGGGGACTTGGGCCCCGGTTCGTCACTCCGGCGCCCCTTTCTAGACTACAATTCGGGCGTCGAGGGTGCACGATTTTCAAGCTAGACTTTTCCCGGTTCGCTTCCCATTACTAAGAGAATCCTTGTTAGTTTCTTTTCTTCCACTTATTGATATGCTTAAACTCAGCGGGTGGTCCTGCCTTACCTATGGTCGCATCTGGATCGATCGATCGTTGGGTCCTTGAGCCGCGCACGAGGGAGCACGAGGCTTTTTTTACCACCGCTAAGCCGTGCATGACTTCGCTCGAGGCTCTTTTTTTGGCCAACCATGATCTGAAGGTGCACGGGATGCCAACATCCACCCCGCGATCATCTCTTCCTTCCCCGAGGGGATGCGGGAGGGTTGGGGGCGATGGTGCTTGACACCCAGGTAAACGTGCCCTAGACCTAATGGCTTCGAGCAAAACTTGCATTCAAAGACTCGATGGTTCACGGGATTTTATAATTTACACCAAGTATCGCATTTCGCTACGTTCTTCATCGATGCAAGAGCCAAGATATCAATTGCCGAGTGTCATTTTAAACATCATTTGGGGACGACACGGCCGCCAGCTGCGCACTTAGATCAAGGTGACTGGGGTGTGCTTTTTCATTTGAGTTTCTTGACACATCCTGCACTGTGGGTTTTGTTGTTACGCGCAACGAGGGGCTTGGGTGCGAGCCTGCGCACCCTTGCCGGGCAAGGAAGGACGACGTGCTCGAGAGCCCTTTGCCCCGCCGGTGTGTTTACAACAAGTTCATGGGTCATTTCGCTGAGTGAGTTTTTAACAATGATCCTTTCGCAGGTTCACCTACGGAAACCATGTTACGACTTTTCCTTCCTCTAAATGATAAGGTTCAGTGGACTTCTCGCGATGTCGCAAGCGATGAACTGCCCACGTCGCCATGATCCAAACACTTTACCTGACCATTCAATCAGTAGGAGCGACGAACGGTGTGTACAAAGGGCAAGGACGTACTCAACACGAGCTGATGACTCGCACTTACTAAGAATTCCTCGTTGAAGACCAACAATTGCAATGATCTATCCCCATCATGATGAAATTTCAAAGATTACTCTGGCTTGTCAGCCAAGGCTATAAACTCGTTGAATACATCAGTGTAGTGCGCGTGCGGCCCAGGATATCTAAGGGCATCACAGACCTGTTATTACCTCAAACTTCTTTGGCCTAAGCGGCCATAGTCCCTCTAAGAAGCTGGCCATGGAAGGTCATCTCCACGTAGCTAGTTAGCCGGTTAAGGTCTCATTCGTTAATCGAATTAACCAGAAAAATCGCTCAACTAACTAAGAATGGCCATGCACCACCACCTATAGAATCAAGAAAGAGGTCTCAGTCTATTAATCCTTACTATGTTTAGACCTAGTAAATTTCCCTATGTTGAGTCAAATTAAACCGCAGGCTCTACTCCTGGTGGTGCCCTTGCATCAATTCCTTTATGTTTCAGCCTTAGACCATATTCCCCCTGAAACCCAAAGACTTTAATTTATCATAAGGTGCCAACAGAGTCCTAAAAGCAACATCCGCTGATCACTGGTCGGCATCGTTTATGGTTGAGACTAGGACGGCATCTGATCGTCTTCGAGTCCTTAACTTTCGTTCTTGATTAATGAAAACATCCTTGGCAAATGCCTTCGCAGTTGTTCATCTTTCATAAATCCAAGAATTTCACCTCTGACTATGAAATATGAATGCCCTCGACTGTCCCTGTTAATCTTACTCCGATCCCGAAAGCCAACAGAATTGGATCGAAATCCTATGATGTTATCCCATGCTAATGTATTCAGAGCGTAGGCTTACTTTAAGCACTCTAATTTCTTCAAAGTAACAACGTTGGAGGCTCGATTCGACCAATTAAGGCCAGGAGCGCATCGTTGGCAGTTGGGATGAGCCAACCAGTGCACATCGTAGGCGGACCGGCTGACCCATCCCAAGTTCCAACTACGAGCTTTTTAACTGCAACAACTTAAATATACGCTATTGGAGCTAGAATTACCGCGGTTGCTAGCACCAGACTTTCCCTTCAATGGATCCTCGTTAAGGGATTTAGATTGTACTCATTGAAATTACAAGACTCGAAGAGCCCAGTATTGTTATTTATTATCACTGCCTCCTCGTGTCAGGATTGGGTAATATGCGCGCCTACTGCCTTCCTTGGATGTGGCAGCTGTTTCTCAGGCTCTCTCTTCAGAATCAAACCCTAATTGTCCGTCACCCGTCACCACCATAGTAGGTGTCATACCTTCTGTTACGGGATCAGCGTAACCCTAGTGTGATGGCGCTAAGTGTGTCCACCTAGCCAGCCCAACTTTCTAAGCCCACACCAAGCAAAGTAAGGAGACAGTATTACAAGAACTTTTTCTCAACCTTTATTCAAAATAAAGGAACTTTTTATAGGTCTCTCTCTAAGAGTACCCAAAGCCTCTAGCTACCCACACACTTGAGTTTGCATTATTCAATGTCTTCACAACTGAACTCAAGCCCCGTTTTTATACTAGTTAAGGAGTGTCCTACTCAAACACTCTCTCTTAATTATCCCACATCATTCGGATAGGCCACCCAATCTTGTTCATGAATCATTTATCCCATTGAGGCTTATCTTTAAAGTTTAGATAGCATCCTCCTCCTGCAAGGACTCTCCTTGAGTCAAGGATCTTCGGATAGCATCTTTCTCCCGCAAGGACTCTCCAAGAATCAAGGATATTTGGATAGTATCATCTTCCCGTAAGGACTCTCCATTTGGATAGCATCCTTCTCCTACAAGGACTCTCCATGAGTCAAGGATATTTGGATAACATCCTTCTCCTACAAGGACTCTCCTTGAGTCAAGGACCTCATCTCCTTTGAAGTCTTCTCCAAGCCTTCTCATCCACTTTCAATCGGTTTGGATATGCTTGAGGAGGTGGCTCCCGTTCAGGACTCTTCTCGAGCCTTATCTCCCTTGGCTTTCGGGATAGACATCTCTTTCTTATCCTTCTATCGCCTTGATCCTCCTCGAGCCAATAGCCATATCTTTTCTTTGTGGAATATCTTCGCTTGCTGGACTTTCCATCCATGCCAAGTTGGGTTCCTGAAATCTGCCCTGTGTTCCCATCATTGGACATATTCGCACCACTATGTGTTGGTGCTTGCTTGAGGCATTTATGCCACTTTCCCCTTAAGCGGGCTTGTGGGTTTGTTTGTGTGCTTCATCGCTTGCTCCATAACGTTCCTAGCTCATCAGCGTATCTCGCCACTATGAGTATGGAACTAGATTTTTCACCAAGTCTCCCGCATTCGTTCCCATATCTAACTTATGAGTTTTTGCCTATCTAGCATGGTCCTCCACACTTATAGGTCCGGGCATGGAGCAAGACTCACCATGCCTATGCCTTGGCACTTAGATTCAAGGGTTTGACAAACCACCCCTACCAGAAGAACCAGATGCCATCATAGGCTTATTGTTGTGGTACACCTTGATTTAGTTCTCCAATTGCCACAATGTTGTATCTTTTTCCCAACTCGCATCCACCTTACTGGTGCCTTTCCACTGGACTAAGTAGTATGTCCTCCGATTCATCTTATTATAGCCCTCAGTTTGGTGATCAAGGATCTTCTCTATCTCCTTGTCAAATTGAACTCAAGTTGCCGGCGATCCATGCTTAGCCTGCTTGCGTCCGCGATCGGCATCTTCCTGAAACTCTTTAAGGAAGCTCACGCGAAATGTTGGGTGCATCCTCAGATGTTGCGGTAGCTTTAACCTAAGCTATTGCTCCAACTTTCTTCCAAATCATATGATCAACATTCCTCCTCGAAGGCAATGTCTTAGGGAGTTCCGTTGGCATCCTGCTAGTGAATTCCCTCAACATTTCAGCACTCTCGTCAGGTACCTCCAACACCTGATCTGGTTTCACCTCGAAGAGTGCTGCTAGCATCGTCACTTCACCCTTTTGCAGTTCTAACTTAAACCACTTTGCAGATTGTAACCCGATCTGCTTCTTGTTTACTGAAAGCTCCCTTGTTACTTCGGTTCTGATTAGGCTTGGGGCTTGCTCATTAGCCACAAGTAATCCACCTAAGTGGGGCATCACCAATGCCTTGGCTTGTCTGGAGAATTCTAGACCCAAGATAACATCGAAGTCATCTAACTGAGTTATCATGAAGTTGGATGTACCTTTCCATTCGCCTACTTCAAGGGTCATAGTGGCAGTTCCGCATACTGCCTTCGCCTCAGAATTCGTTGCTTTGAACTTGACCGAGGCTGGAGAAAGCTTAAGCCCGAGCTTTCCCACTTCTCTTTCCGTGATGAAATTATTGGTAGCTCCCGTATCCAACATTGCCATTGCATCCTTCCTGTTTACCTTCACCAGGACATAGATCAACCCTTTATGCAAGTTCTTGGGTGTGATCGCATTCAGCAATTGGATTAGGTTTGCACCGAGTTATGGCATTCCCTTCCTCTTCCTCGGGGGAATCCTTTGCTGCTATGAGCGCCGTTAACTTCTCCTTGCATGGACAATCGTGTGCTCTATGTGGCCCGTTGCATAAGAAGCAATCCCCTTGGTCCACATTCTTTCCTTTACCTTTCGAAGGGGATGAGCTCTGAGGGCTGCTGGACTTGGCATTTTTGTTTTTCTTGCCCTTGCCATTAGGCATTTTCATCTCCTTCTCACCTCTCCTCGTTTCTCACCTTTTTTAGAAGCATCACCTACATACTTGAAATCCACCAAGTTATTTGCCATGAAAAATGCTGGGGGCAAGTCTTTGACACCTTGCTGCCTCAGTTTTGCTTGAGCCCACAGCTGCAAGCCTGATAAGAAGTTAAACAACCTATCCTCCTCTGACATGTTTTTCATGTCTAACATCGGGGAACTGAACTCCTTCACAAAGTTGTGCTCTGAGCCCATCTGCTTCAAGTGCTTTAGTTGTTCCCTAGCCATGAACGAAGTGTTACACGGTAGGAATTGCTCCTTCAATTCCTTTTTGAGTGCCTCCCACAAATCAATGCTAGGTCTTCCCATGATAGCATCATACTTGCATACGGGTGCGCCACCACAACTTAGCATCACCATATAAGTGCATGGATATGATCATTCACTGGTCGTTTACAAGCACTCAAGCAGCTTTGAAATACTACTCCATATCCCATAAGAAGTTCTCCAACTCCTTGGAGTTCCTCTCTCCAGAGAACGGCTTTGGTTCTGGCACCTTTAGCTTAGCCACAGTAGAGTCTGCTCCTACTGTTGATGTATGGGCAGCCCTTTTCAGCAACACAATCTCGATCTCAAGGCTCCTCACAGTCTCCTTGAGGTTTTCGATGTCCTCTACCATCGAGGATTGTCGTTGGGCAACTATCTCCATCAACTCTACCAATGTGCATGTCGACCCCTCTGATGATGCACTAACGATCTCTTCCAACCTAGTGACACGCTCTCGCATCGACTTACTCCCTCTTGGCATGGGGCCTTGGCAACGATAAGATCAACCACAAGTTTAAGAAAGTGGTGATCGAAACCGCACTCTGATACCAAACTATCACACCGTCTGTTGTCAGATTAGCGAAGCCCTAGTGTGATGGTGCTAAGCGCGTCCACCTAGCCAGCCTAACTTTCTAAGCCCATGCCAAGCGAAGAAGAAGAGATAACAATGTAAAAGCAAAGTAAGGAGACAGTATTACGAGAACTCTTTCTTAACCTTTATTCAAAATAAAGGAACTATTTACAAAAGAAAGGTCTCTTTCTAAAAGTACCCAAAGCCTCTAGCTACCCACACACTTGAGTTTGCATCACCCAATGTCTTTACAACTGAACCCAAACCCCTTTTTTATACTAGTTGAGGAGTGTCCTACTCAAACACTCTCTCTTAATTATCCCACATTATTCGGATCGGCCACCCAATCTTGATCATGAATCTTTTGTCCCATTGAGGCTTATCTTCAAAGTTTAGATAGCATTCCCCTCCTGCAAGAACTCTCCATGAGTCAAGGATCTTCGGATAGCATCCTTCTCCCGCAAGGACTCTTCATGAGTCAAGGATATTTGGATAACATCCTCTTCTCATAAGGACTCTCTATTTGGATAGCATCTTTCTCCTACAAGGACTCTCCATGAGTCAAGTTTATTTGGATAGCATCCTTCTCTTGCAAGTACTCTCCTTGAGTCAAGGATCTCATCTCCTTTGAAGTCTTCTCCAAGCTTTCTTATCCGATTTCAATCGGCTTGGATATGCTTGAGGAGGTGGTTCCCGTTCAGGACTTTTCTCAAGCCTTATCTCCCTTGGCTTTCGGGATAGACATCTCTTTCTTATCCTTCTATCGCCATGATCCTCCTTTAGCCAATAGCCATATCCTTTCTATGTGGAATATCTTCCCTTGCTGGAATTTCCATCCATGCCAAGTTGGGTTCCCGAAATCTGCCCTGTGTTCCCGTCACTGGACATATTCGCACCACTATGTGTCGGTGCATGCTTGAGGCATCTCTGCCGCCTTCCACTTAAGCGGGCTTGTGGGTCTGTTTGCATGCTTAATCCCTCACTCCACAACGTTCCCAGCTCATCAGTGTATTTCGCGACTATGAGTATGAAACTCGATTTCTCACAAAGTCTCCCGCATTCGTTCCTGTATCTAACTCATGCGTTTTGGGCTTGCTAGCGTGGTCCTCCACACATAGGTTCGAACACGTAGCAAGACTCATCATGCCTATGCCTTGGCACTCAGATTCAAGGGTCTAACAGTAGGCAACTATCCTATCATCGAAAGTTGATGAGGCAAAATTTTGAATGATCCGTCACCGGCGCGATGGCCTTGCGATCCGTCAAGTTATCATGAATCATCAGAGCAATGGACGAAGCCCGTGTCCACCTTTTATCTAATAAATGCACACCTTTCAGAAGTTGAGGTTTGTTGCACGTATTAACTCTAGAATGACTACGGTTATTCGAGTAGTAGGCACCATTAAACGAGCTATAACTGATTTAATTAGCCATTCGCAGTTTCACAGTCTGTGCGATGCGGCTCCCTTGGCTCGCTCCCTGGGCACTATGTTGAGGGGTGGGCTTGTGATAGGCGCCCGTGGCCTAGCTGGTGTGGCCACCGCTACCGCACGTTGGGCAAGCAGCCCATGGCATTCCGCTTGGGGCCTGTCGAGGTATGCCTCCCTTGCCTAAGGACCGAGTGACACGGCTCCCCTGGCTCACTCGCTGGGCACTATATCAAGGGGCAGGGATGAAGGGGTTGGCTCGTGATGGGTGCCTATGGCCTGGCTGGCGCACCCACCACTGCCGCACGCTGGGCAAGCAGTGCATGCCATGACTATTAAGGGCTACCGAGGCATGCCTCCCGTGCCCAAGATTTGTTCAACACTACTCCCTTGGCTAGCTCGCTAGGCAGTAAGTCGAGAGGCAGGGATGAGGGGCCTAACTCGCGATAAGCACCCGTGGCCTGGCTGGCGCCCCCATCGCTGCCGAATGCATGGTAAGCAACGCATGCCGTGCCTGTTGGGGGCTATCAAGGCATTTGGCTCCCTTAAAAGAGTCATAATTACTTTTGCCATTTACCCACGCTTGGTTGAATTTCTTCATTTTGACATTTAGAGCACTGGGCAGAAATCACATTGTGTGAGTATCCGCAAGGACCATTGTAATGCTTTATTTTAATTAAACTGTTGTATTCCCCTTGTCTATACAAATTCTGAATTGGCTGTTCGACACTGGAGGAAGGCCCCTAATGGAACCGTTCCCTATCCGTCCCCTAACCGACATGCGGCGACCCTCCCTCGTTGTGGGAGTAGCTCAAGCAGTCCATCGACGATTGACGGATTTGAGATTGGGACCACTATGCCCAGCCCTCAGAGCCAATCCTTTTTGCGATTTGATGGATCCATTTTGCCGACTTTCTTTCTCTACATTGTTCCATCGACTAGAGGCTACTCACCTTGGAGACTTGATGCCATTATGAGTACAATCGGGTGTGGGAGGCACTCAGGTACTTTGGATTTTCAAGGGCCGCTGGGGGCGCACTGAACACCATGCGACGTGCGGTGCTCTTCTAGCCGTTGGACCCTACCTCCAACTGAGCAGTTTCTAGGGCGAGCGGGCTGTTAAACAGAAAAATAACTTTTTTTGGGGCCCCCATCGACGTCTCCGAACTCCCTAACATTACCGTCAGCCGCCACTCCCCGGTTCTAAAATTTTAATTGGATCCCCTTTTTAAGCTCGCGTCGAGGCGCTATCCGACAGGCTTCCCTCGTATCTTAAGATCGACTAACCCATGTGCAAGTGTCGTTCACATGGAACCTTTCCCTTCTTCAGCCTTCAAAGTTCTCATTTGAATATTTGCCACTACCACCAAGATCTACACCGATGGCCACTCCACCCAAGCTCGCGCCTCAGGTTTTGCGACCACCATTGTCCCTCATACTCATTGGGGCTTGACCCTTGCCGTAACGGTCGGGTATATGTCGCGCGCTTCAGTGCCATCCATTTTCGAGGCTAGTTGATTTGTCAGGTAAGTTGCTACACAGTCCTTAGCAGATTTCAACTTCCATGACCACCATCCTACTGTCTTAATCGATCAACACCCTTTATGGTTCTAGGTTAGCGCGTAGTTGGGCATTGTGACCCGGCTTTTGGTTCATCCCGCATCATCAGTTCTGCTTACCAAAAATGGCCCACTTAGAGCTCTCGATTTTGTAGGATGGCTCAAGGAAGCAGCCGCCTCGTACTACTTATTTAAATTTTGCGAATAGGTCAAGGGCATTGCACCCTTGATGCTTGTAATCATCGGCTTTACCCAATAGAACTCGCATCTGAGCTCCAGCTATCCTAAGGGAAACTTCTGAGGGAACCAGCTACTAGACGGTTCAATTAATCTTTCACCCGTATACCCAAGTTAGATGAACGATTTGCACGTCAGTATCGCTGCGGGCCTCCACCAGAGATTCCTTTGGCTTCGTCCCGCTCAGGCATAGTTCACCATCTTTCGAGTCCCAAACAGGCATGCTTGCACTCGAACCCTTCTCAAAGATCGAGGTCGATCGACAGTGCACCCACAAGGAATCTCACCAATCAGCTTCCTTGCGCCTTACGAGTTTACTCGCCCGTTGACTTGCTCACATGTCAGACTCCTTGGTCCGTGTTGCAAGACGGGTCTAATGGGGAGCCCGCGGGCCAACGTCAGGAGAATGCAGGTGCTAAAGCACCACCGCGATGATACGCGTTGCCAGCCATGATCTCGATGATGACGTCTCCACGAGCATATCAAAGGCTCGATCTTGGGCCACCATCGCGATCCACGTCGATCCGCACCCCGAGTCGATCGACGGACCGACTCGTGGCCATTCCATATCCAACTAAGGTGCATCGTCGACCCCCATCCGCTTCACTCCCGATAATTTCAAGCACTCTTTGACTCTCTTTTCAAAGTCCTTTTCATCTTTCCCTCATGGTACTTGTTCGCTATCGGTCTCTCACTCGTGTTTAGCCTTAGACAAAATTTACCGCCTTATTAGGGCTGCATTCCCAAACAACCCGACTCGTCGATAGCGCTTCGTGGTGCGATAGGGTCCGAGTGAGAAGGGGCTCTCACCCTCTTCGAGGCTCTCACCCTCTTTGATGCCCCTTTCTAGGGGACTTAGGTCCCAGTCTGCCACTGAGGATACTTCTCCAGATTATGATTCGGGCACCGTGGACACATGGTTTTCAAGCTAGGCTTTTCCCAGTTCGCTCACCTTTACTAAGGGAATCATTGTTAGTTTCTTTTCCTCTGCTTATTGGTATGCTTAAACTCAGCGGGTGGTCTCACCTGACCTGGGGTCGCATCTAGATCGATCGTTGGGTCCGTGCGTCAGGAGCGAACGATGCGCGCATGAGGGAGCACGAGGCTCTCTTTACCACCGCCAAGCCGTGATTGGCGTCTCTTGAGGATCTTTTTTAGGCCAACCATGAGCCGAAGGCACATGGGAGGCCAACATCCACCCTGTGATAGCCCCCTCCCTTCCTTGAAAGGATGCGGAGGGGCTGAGGGCCACCGTGCTCGACACCCAGGCAGACATGCCCTCAGCCTGATGGCTTCGGACGTAACTTGCATTCAAAGACTCGATGGTTCACGGGATTCTGCAAGTCACACCAAGTATCGCATTTTGCTACATTTTTCATCGATGCTAGAGCCGAGATATCCATTGCCGAGAGTCATTTTAGACATTATTTAGGGACGACACGACCGTCAGCCACACACCAAGATCGGGCTGACTAGGGCATACTTTTTCATTCAAGTTTCTTGGCGCATGCCGCGCTGTGGGTTTTGTTGTTGCGCACGATGAGGGGCTTGGGTGAGAGCCAGCGCACCCTTGCAGCACAAGGCGGGACAAGGGGCTCAAGAGCCCTCTACCCCGCTGGTGTGTTTACAACGTGCTCGCAGGTCGTTTCGCTGAGCGAGTTTTCGACAATGATCCTTCCGTAGGTTCACCTACGAAAACCTTGTTACAACTTCTCTTTCCTTTAAATGATAAAATTTAGTGGACTTTTCCCAACATCACAGGCGGTGAACCACCCACATCGTCGCCATTCGAAACATTTCACTAGACCATTCAATCGGTAAGAGCGATGGGCAGTGTGTACAAAGGGTAAGGACGTAGGTAACATGAGCTGATAACTGGCACTTACTAGGAATTCCTCGTTGAAGACCAATAATTGTATTGATCTATCCCCATTATCATGAAATTTCAAAGATTACCCGGGCCTGTCAGCCAAGGTTATAAACTCGTTGAACACATCAGTGTAGAGCACGTGCGGCCCAGAACATCTAAGGGCATCACAAACCTGTTATTGCCTCAAACTTCCTTGGCCTAGGCGGCCATAGTTCCTCTAGCAAGCCGACTGTAGAGGGTCACCTCGACGTAGCTAGTTAGCAGGCTGAGGTCTCATTCATTAACGGAATTAACCAGACAAATCGCTCCACCAATTAAGAACGGCCATGCACGTAGTGCCACAAATACTCCTCAGCAAGCTATTTACCCTTAGCAAGCTAAGAATGGCCATGTGCTACATCCAACAATTCAAGCCAATCTCTTTGGCTTGCAGTCACGTAGTGCTGCAAATACTCCTAAGTAAGCTATTTACCCTCTTCATTTGACCGTCTGTCTGTGGATTGTTTGCTGTGAAGAATTTAAGTTCTTTTCCTATCATGTTTAGCAACACTGTCTAGAATCTTCCCGTGAATTTGGCATCTCTGTCACTCACAATGTCTTTCGGCAACCCAAACAACTTAACAAAATATTTGAAAAACATCTCAGTGGCTGTATCAGCTGGGCACGCTCAAGTAACAAGAACAAAGATAGCATACTTTGAGAACCTATCAACAATCACCATTATAGCGAATAGTCCCTTTACCTTTGGGAAGCCCATAATGAAATCCATCGACGCCAACTCCCATGGGTTCTGGAATTGGCAAGGGTTGGAGTAAACTCGCCTCCTTCCTTCTATCTGTTTTGTCCTATTGGCACATTAAGCATGTGCGAACATAGGCCTCCACATCTTCCATCAACTTGGGCCAGTAATAGGCTCTTGTCAGTAGTGCGAACATCCTCTCGACGCCCGGGTGACTTGCCCATAGTGGGTTATGGGTTTCCTTTAACAACTATTTTCGAAGTCCACCAGACTTAGGCACGAACAGTCTGTCTCCCCTAGCATATAGTAACCCATCCTTAATCTAGTATCTTCAGATCAAGCCTTTGCTCACCTCCTTCATGAGTTGGGCATACTCGGTATCTTCCCCAGCTACCGATCTTATTTGCTTGAGTAAGTCGCTTTGGACACCCATCAGAGCAACGACATAAGTTTGCACTTCTACGCAGCTTAGTGCATCAGCAACAATGTTTTGTTTGCCTGGTTTGTGCTCCCACACAAAATCAAACTCCGCCACAAACTCTTGCGATCTTACTTGTTTCGGAGATAGCTTTTTCTACGAGTGAAAATAGGTATTAGAGACAATGGCAGTAATTACCTTACATGTTTTCCCAAGCAAGTAATGCCACCATGTCCCTAGGCAATGGACAAAATCCATCATCTCCTTTCCATGAGTCAAATAACGTTGCTTTGCATCCTTGAGTTTTCGACTTTCGAATGCCACGGGATGGCCATTTTGCACCAACATACCCCCGATTACTCGATCAAAAGCGTTTGTGACTACCTTGAATGGCTCTTCAAAGTTCTATAAGGACAGTACTAGTTTTGAGGCTACTGCCTATTTTAATCCCTCGAAAGGCTTGTTGCATTCATCGGTCCACACCCATGGGCTATCTTTCTTTAGCAAGTTCGTCAAAGGGTTGCTCTTGCTCGAATATCCTTTGATGAACCATCTGTAATAGTTTGCAAGCCCAAGTAATAATCACAATTTAGTAACTTTTCGCGGGGCTAGCCACTCCATGATGGCCTTCACTTTCCTTTCATCCATCCGTATCTTTTCGTTCCCAACCAATGTCCCAAGAATGGCACTTCTTACTTGCAAAACTTGCATTTTTCCTTCTTGATGTATAACTGTTGCTCTTGCAGCCGCATCAATACCTGCAGCAAATGGCTTGTGTGGTCGTCTAGGATGTCGCTATAGACCATAATGTCATCCAAATAGACTACCACAAACTTGTCTAAAAACACAAACAATACATCATTCATAAGATTGCAAAAGGTAGTAGGCGCATTGGTTAGCTCGAAGGGCGTCACCATGAACTCATAAGAGCCGTACCTTATGACGCATGCGGTTTTTGCTTTGTACCCCTCCGCTATTATGACTTGCCAGTATCTCGACAGCAAGTCTAGCTTTGTAAAGTACTTGGCCCTTGATAATCGATCAAATAAGTCAGCAACGTTTGGCACCAAATATTTGTTCTTTACCAAATATGCTTAGTAATTGATGCATATTCTCAGCAAGCCATCTTGTTTTCGCTGGAATAGTACAGGTGCACCATAAGGGGCCTTTGACGGCTGAATGAAACCCACTTCCAACAGCTTGTCTAGTTGCTTCCATAGTTCGGCTAGTTCTGACGAGGGCATTCCATATGGTGCTTGAGTAGGGGGTTTAGCACCCGAAAGTAACTCGATCATATGATCAACATTCCTCCTCGGAGGCAATGTCTTAGGGAGCTTTGATGGCATCATGTCGCTGAATTCCCTCAACACTTCAGCAATCTTGTCGGGCACCTCCACAACCTGATCTGGTTTTGCCTCAAATAGTGCTACCACCATCGTCACTTCACCTTTTCGTAGTCCTGACTTTAGTTGCTTTGCAGATTGCAACCCAATCTGTTTCTTATCTACCAAAAGCTCTCTTGCTGCTTCAATTCTGATTAGGCTCAGGGCTCACTCATTAGCAAAGAGTAATCCACCTAAGTGGGGCATCACTAATGCCTTGGTTTGTTTGAAGAATTCTCTTAGCGGAAGCAGCTCGAGCAATCCACCGACAACCGATTGGTTTGGGACTAGGACCTCCATGCCTAGCCCTCAGACCCAATCCTTTTCCCGAGGTTACGAATCCATTTTGCCAACTTCCCATGCCTACATTGTTCCATCGACCAGAGGCTGTTCACTTTAGAGACCTGATGCTCTTATGAGTACGATCAAGCATGGGAAGCACTCGGTCTTCTAGATTTTCTAGGATCATTAGGGGCACACCGGGTACCACGTGACGTGAGGTGCTCTTCCAGCCGCTGACCCTACCTCCGGCTGAGCCGTTTCCAGGGTGGGCAAGCTGTTAAACAGAAAAGATAACTCTTTTCGGAGCCCCTGTTGACGTCTTCGGACTCCCTAACATTACCGTCAGCCGCCATGTCCCAGTTTCAAAATTTTAACTAGATCCCTTTTTGAAGCTCGTGCCAAGGTGCTATCTGACGGGCTTCCCCCATCTCTTAGGATCGACTAACCCATGTGCAAGGGCCATTCACATGAAACCTTTCCCCTCTTCGGCCTTCAAAGTTCTCATTTGAATATTTGCTACTACCACCAAGATCTGCATCGATGGCCACCTCGCCCGGGCTCATGCCTCGGGTTTTTCAGCGACCATTGTGCCCTTCTACTCATTGGGGCTTGGCCCTTGCCCCAACGACCAGGTATAGGTCGCCCACTTTAGTGCCTTCCATTTTCGAGGCTAGTTGACTCGGCAGGTGAGTTGTTACACACTCCTTAGTAGATTTCGACTTCCATGACCATCATCCTACAGTCTTAATCGACCAACACCCTTTGTGGGTTCTAGGTTAGCGCACAGGTGATAATGCCCCTGATTCCTCTAATCATTGGCTTTACCCAATAGAACTCGCATCTGAGCTCTAGCTATCCTAAGAGAAACTTCAGAGAGAACCAACTACTGAACGGTTTGATTAGTCTTTCGCCCCTATACCCAAGTCAGACGAATGATTTGCATGTCAGTATCGCTGCGGGACTCCACCAGAGTTTCCTCTAGCTTCACCCCGCTCAGGCATAGTTCATCATCTTTCGGGTCCCGACAAGCATGCTCACACTCGAAACCTTCTCAAAAGATCGAGGTCAATCAGCGGTGCACCCACGAGGGATCTGCCAGTCAGCTTCCTTGTGCTTTACGAGTTTATAAGCCCGTTGACTCGAACACATGTCAGAGTTCTTGGTCTGTGTTTCAAGACTAGTAGAATGAGGAGCCCACTTGCTAGCACCAGGAGCGCGTTGCCAGCTAAGATCTCGACGACGACGTCTCCGCGAGCGTATCAAAGGCTCAAGCTTGGGCCGCCATAACGATCCGCGTCAGTTCACAACTCGAGTCGATCGGTGAATCAACTCGTTGCCATTCCATATCTGATCGAGGTGCATCGTAGGCCCTCATCCGCTTCCCTCCCAATAATTTCAAGCACTATTTGACTCTCTTTTTAAAGTCCTTTTCATCTTTCCCTTGCGATACTTGTTTACTATCGGTCTCTCGCTTGTATTTAGCATTGGATGGAATTTACCGCCCTATTGAGGCTGCATTACTAAAAAACCCGACTCATCGACAGTGCCTCGTGGTGTGACAAGGTTCGGGTGAGACAGGGCTCTCAGCCTCTCCAGCACCCCTTTCCAGGGGACTTAGGCCCTGGTCCGTCACTGAGGATGCTTCTCTAGACTACAATTCGGGCGCCGAGGGTGAACAATTTTCAAGCTGGGCTTTTTCCGGTTCGCTCACCTTTACTAGGGGAATACTTTTTAGTTTGTTTTCCTTCGCTTATTGATATGCTTAAACTTAGTGGGTGGTCCCGCCCGACCTGGGGTCGCATCTCGATCGATTGATCCTTGGGTCAATGAGCCATGAGCGAGCGATGCGCACACAAGGGAGCATAAGGCTTTCTCTACCACCGTTAAGCCATGACGCGACATCGCTCGAGGCTTTTTTTTAGGCCAACCGTGAGCCGAAGGCGCACGGGAGGCCAACATCCACCCCGTGATGGTCCCTCCCCTCCTCGAAGGGATGCAAGGGGGTCAGGGGCGACGACCCTTGACACCCAGGTAGACATGCCCTCGGCCTAATGGCTTCAGGCACAACTTGCATTCAAAGACTCGATGGTTCATGGGATTTTGGAATTCACACCAAGTATCGCATTTCACTACATTCTTCATCGATGCAAGAGTCGAGATATCCATTACTGAGAGTCATTTTAGATATCCTTGTTGCATCTCGCGTTGTGAGTTTTGTTGTTCCGCGTGACAAGGGGCTTAGGTGCGAGCTCGCACACCCTTGCCCCGCGAGGCAGGACGAGGGGCTTGAGAGCCCTTTGCCCCATCGGTGTGTTTACAACGTCTTTTTAAGCCGCAAGCTCCACTCTTGGGGGCTGGCTTGCGATGGGCGCTCGTGGCCTGGCTTGTGCGCCCACCGGTTCCGTACGCTGGGCAAGCAGGCCATGTCGTGCTTGCTTGGGGCTGCCAAGGCATGCCTCCTGTGCCCAGGGTCTGTGCGACGTGGCTTCCCTAGATCGCTTAGTGCTCACTACGTCGAGGGACAGGGATGATGGGGCTGGCTCACCCAGGGCGCTAGTGGACTGGCTGGCACGCCCAGCGCTGCCACACGCTTGGCAAGCAACCCAGGCCATGCCTACTTGGGGATGCAAAGACATGCCTCCAGTGCCCAGGATCCGTGCGACATGGCTCCCCTGGCTCACGATGGGCATCCGTTGCTTGGCTGGCATGCCCATCACTGTCGTACGCTGGGCAAGGAGCCTATGCCCTGTCGTACGCTGGGCGCAGCCGAGGCATGCCTCAAATGTGTAGGTCCATGTGACGCGGCACCCCTAGCTCGCTTGCTGGGAACTATGTCGATGGGCTAGCTCGTGATGGGCGCCCGTGCCTTGGCTGGCACACTCACCGCTGCCGCATGCTGGGCAAGTAGCCCATGCAGTACCTGTTGGGCACTGGATCGGCTGCCGAGGCAAGCCACCTGTGGCAAGGATGCATGCGACGTGGTACCTTGGCTCACTTACTGGGCACTATGTCGAGGGGCAGGGACGAGGGGAATGGCTCTTGATGGACGCCTGTGGCATGGCAGGCACGCCCACCGCTGTCGCACGCTAGGCAAGAAGCCCATGCCATGCTTGCTGGGGGCTGCCGTGGCGTGCCTCCTATCACCATGGTTCGTGTGATGCGGCTCCCCTATCTCGCTCATTGGGCACTACGTCGAAGGACAAGGACGAGGGGGTTGGCTCGCGATGGGTGCCACTGGCCTGGCTGGCGCACCCATCGCTGTTGCACGCTGGGCACTTGGTTGATGCTGTGCCTGCTGGGGATCGCGCCCAAGTTTTATGCCACGCGGCTCCCTTGGCTCGCTCGTTGGGCACTACGTCGAGGTTGGGGGACAAGGGGGTTGGCTCGCGATGGGTGCCTGTGACCTGGCCGGCCCACCCACAACTGCCCCATGCTGGGCAAGCAGCCCATGCAGTGCCTGTTGGGGGCTGTCGAGGCAAGCAGCCCGTGCCAAGGGTCCATGCAACGTGGCTACCCTGGCTCGCTCACTGGGCACTGTGTCGAGGGGCAGGGACGAGGGGAACGGCTCGCGATGGGCGCTTGTGGCGTGGCAGGCGCTCCCACCGCTGCCACACGCTAGGCAAGGAGCCCATGCATTGCCTTTTGGGGGCTGCCATGGCGTGCCTCCTGTCCCCGTGGTCCGTGTGACGCGGCTCTCCTACCTCACTCGCTGGGCACTACATTGAGGGATAGGGATGAGGGGCTGGCTCGTGATGGGCACCCATGCCCTGGCTGGCGCCCTCACCGCTGCCGCGCGCTGGGCAAGCAACCCATGCCGTGCCTGCTTGGGGCTGCCATGGGATGCCTCCCGTGCCCAGGGTCCGTGCAACAAGGCTCCCCTGGTTCGCTCACTAGGCATTCTGTTGAGGGGCTGGCTCGCGATGAGCTTCTATGGCAAGGCTGGCGCGCCCTCCGCTGTTGCATGCTTGACAAGCAACCCATGCTGTACCTGCTAGGGGATGCTGAGGCGTGCCTCCCTTGCCCAGTGTTCGTGCGACGCGACTCCCCTGGCTCGCTTGCTGGGCACTATGTTGAGGGGCTGACTCTTGATGGGCGCTCGTGCCGTGGTTGGCGTGCCCTCCGCTGCTGCGCCTTGGGCAAGCAGCCCATGCCATGCCTACTTGGGGCTGCCAAGGCATGCCTCTCGTGCCCAGGATCCGTGTGGCAACGCTCTCCTAGTTCGCTCTTGTGCATTATGTTGAGGGGCTAGCTCGCGATGGGCTCTTGTGGCAAGGTTGGCGCGCCCTCCGCTGCCACATGCATGACAAGCAGCCCATGCCGTGCCTGTTCTGGTATGCTGAGGTGTGCCTCCCATGTCTAGGGTGCATGCGACGCGGCTCTCCTAGCTCGCTCGCTGGGGACCATGTCGAGGGGCAGGGACGAGGGGGTTGGCACACAATGGTCGCCCGTGGCCTTGCAGGTGTGCCCACTTCTGCTGCACACTGGGCAAGCAACCCACGCTGTGGCTGCTGGTGTTTGGCAAGGCATGCCTCCCGTGCCTAGGGTCCATGCGACGGGTCTCCCCTGGCTCCCTCGCTGGGCATTATGTTGAGGGGCAGGGACGCGGGGGCTAGCTAGCGATGGGCGCCCATGCCCAGGCTGGCGCGACCACCGCTGCCAAAAGCTAGGCAAGCAGCCCATGCCACTCTTGCTTGGGGCCGCCAAGGCGTGCCTCTAGTGTGCAGGGTCCGTGTGACACGGCACCACTGTCTCATTCGCTGGGCACTATATCGATGGCTGGCTTGCGATTGGCATCCGTGGCCTGGCTGGCGCACCCACCGTCGTCGCATTCTCAGCAAGCAGCCCATGCAGTGCCTGCTGGGGGTTGTCGAGGCAAGCCTCCCATGGCCAGAGTCCGTTCAACATGGAATCCCCTGGCTCACTCACTGGGAACTATGTTGAGGGGCAGGGACCAGGGGGCTAGCTCACGATGAGCGCCTGTAGCGTGGCAGGCATGCCGACTACTGTCGCACGCTGGGCAAGCAGCCCATGCCGTACCTGCTGGGGGTTGCCGAGGCATGCCTCAAGTGCCCAGGGTCCATGCGACGTGGCTCCCCTGGCTTGTTCGCTGGGCAGTAAGTCAAAGGGCAGGGACGAGGAGGCTGGCTCGCGATGGGCGCCCAGTGCCTGGCTGGCACGCCCACCATAGCCACGCGCTGGGCAAGAAGCCGATGTCGTGCCTGCTGGGCACTGCCGAGGCATGCCTCAAGTGTGAAGGGTCCATGTGACGCGGCACCCCTGGCTCGTTCGCTGCGCACTGTGTCGATGGGCTGGCTCGCCAAGGGCGCCCGTGGCCTGGCTTTCCTACCCATCGCTGCCACATGCTGGGCAAGCAGCCCATGCAGTGCCTGCTGGGGGCTGTTGAGGCAAGCCACCCATGCCCAGGGTCCATGCGACGCGGCTACCCTGGCTCTCTCACTGGGTACTATGTCAAGGGGCAGGGAGGAGGGGAATGGCTCGCGATGGGCGCCTGTGGTGCGGCAGGCGCTCCCACCGTTGCCGCACGCTGGGCAAGCAGCCTATGCCATGCCTATTGGGGGCTGCCATGGCGTGCCTCCTGTCGCCATGGTTCATGTGATGCGGCTCCCCTAGCTCGCTCACTAGGCACTATGTTGAGTGAAAGGGACGAGGGGACTGGCTCATGATAGGCGCCCGTGCCCTGCCTAGCGCGCCCACCGCTGCCGCGCGCTGGGCAACCAGCCCATGCCGTGCCTGCTTGGGGCTGCCAAGGCATGCCTCCGTACCCAGGGTCCGTGCGACAAGGCTCCCCTGGTTCGCTCTCTAGGCATTATGTTGAAGGGCTGGCTCGCGATGGGCTCCTGTGGCAAGGCTGGCGAGCCCTCCGCTGCAGCAAACTGGACAAGCAGCCCATGCTGTGCCTGCTGGGGGATGCTGAGGCGTGCCTCCCATGCCCAGTGTCCGTGCGACACGGCTCCCCTGGCTCGCTGGCTTGGTACTATGTTGAGGGGCTGGATCGCGATGGGCTCCCGTGGCCTGGTTGGCGCGCCCACTGCTGAGGCATGCTGGGCAAGCAACCCATGCCTTGCTGGCTAGAGGATACCGAGGCGTGCCTCCCGTGCCCAGGGTCTGTGCGACACGGCTCCCCTAGCTCGCTCGCTGGGCACTATGTTGAGGGGCTGGCTCGCGATGGGCTCTCGTTACATCGCTGGCGCGCCCACCGCTGTCGTAAGCTAGGCAAGCAGCCCATGCCGTGCCTGTTGGGGGCTGCCTAGGCGTGCCATCCGTGCCCAGGGTCTGTGCGACAGGGCTCCCTTGGCTCACTCAGCGGGCACTATGTCGAGGGGTTGGCTTGTGATGGGCACCTGTGGCATCGCAGGTGTGCCCATCGCTGCCGCACGCTGGGCAAGCAGCCCATGCCGTGTTTGTTGGGGGCTTCCGAGCCGAGCCTCCCGCCCCCAGGGTCCGTGCGACGCGGGTCCCCTGGCATGCTCGCTGGTTACTATTTCGAGGGGCTCGCCCACGATGGGTGCCCGTGGCCTGGCTGGCCCGCCCACCGCTACCAAAATGTTTGACAAGCGGCCCATACCGTGCCTGCTCTGGGCTGCCGAGCCGAGCCTTCCGTGCCCAGGGTCCGTGCGACGCGGCTCCCCTGGCACGCTCGCTGGTTACTATGTTGAGGGGCTCGCCCACAATGGTCGCCCGTGGCCTGGCTGTCGCGCCCTCTGCTGCTGCAAGTTGAGCAAGCTGCCCATGCTGTGTCTGCTGGGGGCTGCCAAGGAATGTCTCCCGTGTCTAGTGTCTGTGCGAACCGGCTCCCCTGGCTCGGTCGCTGGGCACTACATCGAGGGACAGGTACGAGGGGGTGGGCTCGCGATGGGTGCCTGTGGCCTGGCTTATGCGCCCTCTGCTGCCGCACGCTGGGCAAGCTGCCCATGCCATGTCTGCTGGGGGCTGCCGAGGCATGCCTCCTGTGCCTAGGGTCATGTGATGCGGCTCCCATGGCTCACCCACTGTGCACTACATCGAGGGGCAGGGACGAGGGGCCTGGCAAGCGATGCGTGTCCGTGGCCTGGCTAGCGCCCCCACCGCTATCACACGATGAGAAAGCAGCCCAAGTCGTGCTTGCTGGGGCTGCCGAGGCGTGCCTGCCATGCCTAGTGTCTGTGCGACGCGGCTCCCTTGGCTCGCTCGTTGGGCACTATGTCAAGGGACAGGGACGAGGGGGCTGGCTAGTGCACCCTCTGCTGCCGCACGCGGGACAAGCAGCCCATGCCGTACCCGCTGCGGGTTCCCTAGGAATGCCTCCCATGCTCAGGGTCCATGCGACGGGGCTCCCCTGGCTCGCTCTCTGGGTACTAAGTCGAGGGGCTGGCATGTGATGGGTGCCTGTGGCATCGTAGGCGTGGCCATCGCTACCGCACGGTGGGTAAGCAGCCCATGCCGTGCCTGCTGGGGGCTGCCAAGGCTTGCCTCCCATGCCTCGGGTCGGTGTGATGCGGCTTCGCTCGCTCACTCGCTGGGCACTATGCCGAGGGGCAGGGACGAGGGGGTAGGCTCGTCATGGGCGCCGTAAGCCTGGCTGGCGCACCCACCGCAACCGCACGGTGGCCAAGCTACCCATGATGTGTCTGCTGGGGGCTGCTGAGGTGTGCCACCCGTGCCCAGGGTTCGTGCGACACTGCTCCCCTGGCTCGCTTGGTGGGGACTATGCCGGGGGGCTGGCCCGTGATGGGTGACCGGGGCCTCGCTGGCGCGCCCACCATTGCTGAACGCTGGGCGAGGAGCCCAAGCTGTGGCTGCTGGGATTGTCGAGGCATGCCTCCCGGGCCCAGGATCCGTGCGATGCGCTACCCCTGGCTCACTCGTTTAGCACTACATCGCTGCTGCACACTGGGCAAGCAGCCCATGCCGTGCCTGCTAGGGGCTGCTGAGGCATGCCTTCGATGCCTAAGGTCCTTGCGATGTGGCTCCACTGGCTTGCTTGCTGGGCATTACGTCGAGGGACAGGTACTAGGGGGCTGGCTGGCGATGGGCACCCGTGGCCTGGCTGTTGCTCCCACCGCTACCACATGCTGGGTAAGCAGCCCATCCCATGCCTGCTAGGGGCTGCGGAGGCTTGCCTCCCGTGCCAAGGGTCCTTGCGACGCGGCTCCCCTAGCTTGCTCGCTGGTTACTATATCGAGCGACTGGCTAGCGATGGGCGCCCGTGGCCTGGCTGGTGCGCCCACCGCTGCTGCACTTTGGGCAAGCAACCTATGCAGTGCCTGCTGGGCACTGCCGAGGCATGCCTCCTGTGCCCAGGGTCCATGCGACGCGGCTCCCTGGCTCGCTCGCTAGGCACTATGTTGAAGGGCTGGCTCGCGATGGGCGTACGTGGCATCGCTGACGTGCGCTCCACTGCTGCACGCTGGGCAAGCAGCGTATGATGTGCCTAGTGGGGGCTGCTGAGGCATGCCTTCCTTGCCCAGGGTCCGTGCGACGTGGCTCCCACGGCTCACTCGTTGCGCACTACTTCGATGGGCTAGCTCGCGATGGGCGCTCATGGCCTGGCTGGCGCGCCCACCGCTTTTGCACGCTAGGGAAGCAACCCATGACATGCCTGCTGGGGGCAGCTGAAGCATGCCTCACGTGCCCAGGGTCTATGCGATGCGGCTTCCATGGCTCGCTCGCTGCGCATTATGTCGAGGGGCTTGCTCGTGATGGGCTCCCGGGGCCTGGCTCGCGTGGCCACCGCTGCTGCTCCATGGCAAGCAGCCTATGCCATGCTTGCTGGGGGCATCCAAGGTGTGCCTCCCATACCCAGGGTCCTTGCGACCTGACTCCCCTGGCTCGCTCGCTGCACACTATGTCGAGGGTCTGGCTCGCGAGGGTCGCCCGTGGCCTGGCTGATGCGCCCACCGCTGCTGCACACGAGGCAAGATGCCCATGCTGAGCCACTTGGTGGCTTCCGAGGCATGCCTCTCGTACCCAGGGTCCGTTCGACGTGGCTCCCATGGCTCGCTCACTGCGCACTATGTCGAGCGGTTGGCTTGTGATGGGCGCCTGTGGCCTGGCTGGCGTGCCCACCGCTGCCACACGCTGGGCAAGAAGCCCATCCCATGCCTTCTGGGGGATGCCGAGGCATGCCTCTCGCACCAGGTCCATGCGACGCGGCTCTCCTAGCTCGCTGGCCTAGCACTATGTCGAGGGGCTGGCTCGCGATGGGCACCCGTGGCCTGGCTGGCACGCCTACCTCTGTCTCACGCTGGGCAAGCAGCCCATGTTGTGCTCGCTGGGGGCTGCCAAGGCTTGCCTCTCGTGCCCCGGGTCCTTGCAATGCGGCTCCCCTGGCTCGTTTGCTGGGCATTACGTCTAGGAAAAGGGACGAGGGGGCTGGCTCACGATGGGCGCTCGTGGCCTGGCTGGTGCGCCCATCGCTGCCACACGCTGGGCATGCAGCCCATGCCGTGCTTGGTGGGTGCTGCTGAGGCATGCCTTCCTTGCCCAGGGTCAGTGCGATGTGGCTCCCACGGCTCGCTCACTGCGCACTGTGACGATGGACTAGCTCGCGATGGGCGCCCGTGGCCTGGGTGACGCGCGCACCGCTGCCAGGCGCTGGGCAAGCGAACCATGCCATCCCTTTTGGAGGCTGCCGAGGCGCGCCTCCCATACCCAGGGTCTGCGCGACTTGGCTCCCATGGCGCACTCGCTGCGTACTATGTCGAGGGGCTGGCTCGCGATGGGTGCCTGTGGCTTGGCTAGTGTGCCCATCGCTACCGCACGCTGGGCAGGAAGCCCATCCCATGCCTTCTGGGGGCTGCCAAGGCATGCCTCCCATGCCCAGGGTCTGTACGACGCAGTCTCCTGGCTCACTCACTGCGCACTATGTCGACGCGATGGGCGTCCGTGGCCTGGCTGGCGCTCCCACCGCTGCTGCACGCTGGGCAAGCAGCCCATACCATGCCTACTAGGGGCTGCCGAGGCGTGCCTCCCATACTCAGGGTCCGTTCGACGTGGCTCCCATGGCTTGCTCGCTGTGCACTATGCCTAGGGGCTGGCTCGTGATTGGCGTCCACGGCTTGGCTGGCACGCCAACCACTGCTGGACGCTTGGCAAGAAGACCATCCCATGCCTTTTGAGCACTTCCGAGGCATGCCTCCAGCGCCCCAGGTCCATGCGACGCGGCTCTCCTGGCTGGCTCTCTGGGCACTATGTCCAGGGGCTGGCTTGTGATGGGCGCCCATGGCCTGGCTGGCCCGCGCTGGGCAAGCAGCCCATGCCATGCCTGCTGAGGGCTCCCGAGGCATGGCTCCCGTGCCTAGTGTCTGTGCGACGCCACTCCCCTAGCTCACTCACCAGGCACTATGTCTAGGGGCAGGGACGAGTTGGCTGGCTCGCGATGGGTGCCCGTGGCCTAGCTGGCGCGACCACCGATGCAGCACACTGGGAAAGCATCCCATGCCATGCCTGCTGGGGGCTACCAAGGTGTGCCTCCCATGCCCAGGGTCCATGTGATGCAACTCCCCTGCCTCACACGCTGAGCAGTAAGTGGAGGGGCAAGGACGAGGGGGCTGGCTCACTATGAGCGCCACTGGCCGGGCTGGCACGCCCTCAGCTGCCGCACGCTGAACACTTGGCCCCATCGTGCCTGCTGGGTGCTGCCGAGGCATGCCTTTCGTGCCCAGGGTCCATGCGATGCGGCTCCCCTGGCTCGCTCGCTGGGCACCATGTCGAGGGGAAGGGACGAAGGGGCTGGCACGCGGTGGGCGCCCGTGGCCTGGCTGGTGCGCCCACCACTGCCGCACGCTGGGCTGGCAGCCCATGTGATGCTTGCTGGGGGCTTCCGAGGCATGCCTCCTCTACCCAGGATCCATGCGATGCAGCTCTCCTGGCTCGCTCGCTGGGCAGTAATTTGAGGGGCAGGGACGAGGGGGCTGGCTCGCAATGGGCGCCCGTGGCCTGGCTGGCACGCCCACCACTGCCGCACGATGGGCAAGCAGCCCATGCCATGCCTACTGGGGGCTTCCGAGACATGAATGTCATGCCCAGGGTCCATGCGACACGGCTCCCCTGGCTTGCTAGCTGGGTAGTAAGTCGAGGGGCAGGGACGAGTGGGCTGACTCGCGATGGGCGCCCCTGGCCTGGCTGGCGCTCCCACCGCTGCCGCATGCTGGGAAAGTAGCCCATGCCATGCCTGCTGGGGGCTGCCTTGGCATGACTCTCATGCCCAGGGTCCATGTGACGTGGCTCCCCTGCCTCGCTTGCTGGGCCGTAAGTGGAGGGGCAGGGACAAGGCGGCTGGCTAGCGATGGGCGCCCATAGCCTGGCCGGTGTGCCCACAGCTGCCGCACGCTGGGAAAGCAGCCGATGCCATTCCTACTGGGGGCTGCCAAGGCATGATTCTCGTGCCCAGGGTCCATGTGATACGGCTCCCCTGGCTCGCTAGCTGGGCAATAAGTCGAGGGGCAGGGACAAGGGGGCTGGCTCGTGATGGGCGCCCGTGGCCTGGTTAGCGTGCCCACCGCTGCCTCACGCTAGGAAAGCAGCCCATGCCGTGCCTGTTGGGTGCTGCCAAGGCATGAATGTCATGTCCAGGGTCCGTGTGACTCGGCACCCCTGCCTCGCTCTTTGTGCAGTAAGTGGAGGGTCAGGGACATGGTGGCTGGCGGGCACACAGCTGCCGCATGCTGGGCAAGCAGCCCATGCCGTGCCGGCTGGGCGCTGCTAAGGCATGCCTCCCGTGCCCAGTGTCCATGTGACACAGCTTCCCTGGCTTGCTCACTAGGCAGTACTTTACCGTGGGACAGCATCGAGGGACAAGTTTCTGTTAGATATATATATATATTTTTTATTGGAGTAACACTTGGTACCCCAATGCTTCCCGATATGTTTCCAAGTGTTTTTTCCTTGTGTTTCTCATTCTCCACAAGCCCAAAGGACTTGCTTCTTTTTCCAAGTCATTATCTTGAGGGATCATTTCAGACCTAGGGGCATCGATTGCCGAAAAGAGAGGGACAATTGTTGTGGGGAGTTCGGGAGGGGGGGGGGAGGGATGAATCGAAGCGACGAAGGGCTGAATCTTCCTGGATCATGGCAGCAAGGCCACTCTGCCACTTACAATACCCCGTCGCATATTTAAGTCATCTGCAAATGATTCTACCCATCACTCGGTGGGAATCGCACTTCAAGGCAGCCCACTAGGCTCCTCCACCGCGCGGGCTTGGCCAACGACACGTGCCTTTGGGGGTCGGGTGGCCCCTACTACAGGTCGGCAATCGGGGACAGGTGCATAGTCGCTTCACTCCACTGGCTTTTCAACCAAGTGCGATGACCAATTGTGCAAATCAATGGTTCCTCTCATACTAGGTTGAATTACTATCATGACGCGGGCATCAATAGGGTAAAACTAACTTATCTCACAACGATCTAAACCCAGCTTCCGTTCCCTATTGGTGGGTGAACAATCCAACACTTAGTGAATTCTACTTTACAATGATAGGAAGAGTCGAATCGAAGGATTAAAAAGCCACGTCGCTATGAACACTTGGCTACCACAAGCCAGTTATCCCTGTGGTAACTTCTCTGACACCTCTAGCTTCAAATTTCAAAGGTCTAAAGGATTGATAGGCCACGGTTTCACGGTTTGTATTCGTATTGGAAATTAGAATCAAACAAGCTTTTACCCTTTTGTTCCACACGAGATTTCTGTTCATGTTGTCTTTTAACAGATGTGCCACCCCAGCCAAACTCCCCACCTGACAATATCTTCCGCTCGGATCGGCCGGCCGAAGCCGACCTTGGGTCCAAAAAGAGGGGTGACGCCTTACCTCCGATTCATGAAATAAGTAAAATAACGTTAAAAGTAGTGGTATTTCACTTTCACCGTTTCCAGCTCCCACTTATCCTACACCTCTCAAGTCATTTCACAAAGTCAGACTAGAGTGAAGCTCCACAGGGTCTTCTTTCCCTGCTGATTCTGCCAAGCTCGTTCCTTTGGCTGTGGTTTCGTTGGATAGTAGATAGGGACAGTGGGAATCTCGTTAATCCATTCATGTGCATCACTAATGAGGCACAGGATGCATGCCTCAGCAGCCCCCTGCAGGCACGACATGGGCTGTTTGCCCAGCATGCTGGAACGGTGGGCGTGCCAGCCAGGCCACGAGCGCCCATTGCGAGCTAGCCATTTTGTCCCTGCTCCTTGACATAGTGCCCAGTGAGCAATCAAGGGCAGTTGCGTCACATGGACCCTGGGGAAGGGAGGCATGCGTCGGCAGCCCCCAAAAGGCACAAGATGGGATGCTTGCCCAGCGTGCGACAGCGGTGGGTGCGCCAGCCAGGCCACGGGCGCCCATCACGAGCTAGCGCCTCGACTTAGTGCCCTGCGAGAGAGCAAGGGGAGCCGTGTTGCATGGACCCTGGGCACGGGATGCATGCCTCGGTAGCCCCCTATAGGTACGGCATGGGCTGCTTGCCCAACGTGCTAGAGCGATGGGCGTGCCAGCCAGGCCACGGGCGCCCATTGGGAGCTAGCCCTTTCGTCCCTGCCCCTCGACATAGTGCCCAGTGAGCAAGCAAGGGAAGCTGCGTCACACAAACCCTGGGGAAGGGAGGCATTCCTCGGCAGCCCCCAAAAGGCACGACATGGGATGCTTGCCCAGCTTGCGACAGCGGTGGGTGCGCCAGCCACGCCACGGACGCCCATCACGAGCTAGCGCCTTAACTTAGTGCCCAGCAAACGAGCCTGGGGAGCCACATCGCATGGGCCCTGGGCATGAGAGGCATGCCTCAGCAACCCCCAGCAAGCACAACAAGGGCTACTTGCCTAGCATGCAGCAGCGATGGGCATGCCAGCCAGCCCACGGGCGCCTATCGCGAGTCATCCCCCTCGTTCCGTCCCCTTGACTTACTGCCCAGCATCCGAGCCAGGGATGCCACAGTAATCACCAGCGGGCATGGCGCTAGCCTTGCCAGGGGCGCACCATGCAAGCTAGCAGTGAGCATGCTGTGGGGCTCGGCACGTGCTATGCGCGTTGATTTCATGGGCAAGCTGGGGTTGGCCATGTCCCTTAGCTGTGATGGACCCTGAGGGCAGCCATGGGGTGGTTTGAGGTGCGCTGCACAAGGAGCCAGCATGCATCCTGGGCCAGGCAGAGGCACAGTTGCCCCAGCTTGCTTGCCGCAATGATCAGTTGCGAAATTGGTGTGCATTGACAGTATTTCCATCATGGAATTGGTCCCAAAATGACTCAAATAAATTGTGTAATTCTTGAGGAGTCTGCTCCTGAAGTTTGGGATCATTTCGACTCACGGGCTATTTTTGATGATTTTTCAATTTTGGCTACAGAAAATTCATTAAAAAAATTTAGTGCTCAAAAAATTCTGAAATTTTTTTTAGTTGTAGATATGATTATTCTCCATTTGTGTACAAAATTTCAACTCAAAATTCCAAGAAAATCATTTTTTAGACCCATAATGACGGCTCAGACATATTGATGTTTCCTCTTAACAGGAGTGAAATTTCGTTTAAAACTCTTTTGGGGGGAGGTGGTCACCCAGCTTGCTGGGTGCCAACGGGCCATGCGTGCTCCCCCCAGCCCATCCAACGTGGGCAGGCGCTGGCCTTGGGCAACCCAGTGCATGGCATGGGCAGGTGGCTTGTTGCCTTGCCCATCCAGCAAGCGGTGCGTGGCTGTAGCGGCCACCACCGCTAACAGGCAAGCGGCCGGCGACGTCGGCTGAAAAGTGCGGGATGCCCGATCAGTAGCCGACGGAGTGGGGAAAACGTGTAAAACGAAATCTACTAAATTGTGGGCAACAAAATGAGAAAAATCGTTGGATAATGAGCTGGGATGTGGCTACACAAGCTCGACAGTGTGGACAGCGAAGCTAACGATGATGCATGCTACGCGAGCTAGCCCCGTCGTCTCTTTCCTTCGACGTAATGCCCAGCGAGCGAGCCAAGGGAGCCACGTTGCATGGACCCTGGGCAGGGGAGGCATGCCTCGGCAACCCCCAGTAGGCATGGCATGGGCCAACTGCCCAGCATGCGATTGTGGTGGGTGCACCAGCCAAGCTAGTGGCGTCCATCACGAGTCAGCCCTCTCGTCCCCGAACCACGACATAGTGCCCAACGAGCGAGCCAGGGGAGACGCGCCACACAAACCCTAGGCACAGGAGGCATGCCTCGGCAGCCTCCAGCAGGCACGGCATGGCTGCTAGCCTAGCGTGTGGCAGTGATGGGCGTGCCAGCCAAGCCACTGGCGCCCATTGCGAGCCAGCCCCGTCGTCGCTGTCCTTCGACATAGTGTGCAGTGAGCGAGCCAAGGGAGCCATGAACCTGGGGACAGGAGGCATGTCTCAGTAGCCCTCATCAGGCACGGCATAGGCGAAGTGCCCAGCGTGCGACAGCTGTGGGCGCGCCTGCCAGGACAGTGGTGCCCATCGCAAGCCAAGCACCTCGTCTCCAACCTCGACGTAGTGCAACAGTTATGGGCGCGTCTGCCAGGACACGGGTGCCCATTGCGAGCCAGACCCCTCGTCCTTGCCCTCAACGTGATAGCCAGCGTGCGAGCCAGGGGTGCCACAGCAGTCCCCAGCCGGCACAGCGCCAGCCTTGCCAGGGGTGCCCCACACGAGCTAGCCGCGAGCATGCTGAGAGGCTCGGCATGTGCTGTGGGCGTTGATTTCATGGGCAACCTGGGCTTGGCCATGTCCCATGGCTGTAATGGACCCTGAGGGCAGCCATGGGGTGGCTAGAGGATCACTGGACAATGCAGCCAACACGCACCCTGGGCCAAGCAGAGGCACAGCTGCCCCAGCCTGCTGGCCGTAATGCTCAGTTGCGAAATTGGAATGAATTGACAATCTTTTCATCACAGAATTGGTCCCGAAATGACTCACATGAATTGTGTAATCCATGAGGAGTCTGCCTTGAAGTTTGGGATAATTTCGACTCGCGGGCTATTTTTGATGATTTTTTTATTTTTTGATTGTAGATAATTGATTAAAAAAATTTTAGTGCCCAGAAAATTCTAAAATCCTTTTTGGTGGTAGATATGATTATTTTCCATTAATGTACAAAATTTCAACTCAAAATTTGAAGTAAATAACTTTGTATACCCATTATGATGGTTCAGACATATTGATGTTTCCTCCTGCCAGAGTGAAATTTCATTTAAGACTCTTTAGGGGGGAGGTGGTCACTAAGCTTGCTGGGTGCCAACGGGCCATGAGTGCTCCCCCTTTGCCTATCCCACATGGGCAGGCACTGGGTTTGGGGAACCCAATGTGCATAGCACGAGCTGGGTGGCTTGTTGCCTTGCCCATCCAACCGGTGGTGCGTGGCTGTGGCAGCCACCACCGTCGGCAGGCAGGCGACCAACGACGTTAGTCGAAGAGTGTGGGATGCCCAATCACAAGCCAACAATGTAGGGAAAATGTGGTAAATGAAATCCTCTAAATTGTAGGCAACGAAATGAGAAAAATCATGGGATAATGAGCTGGGATGTGGCTAGACAGGCTCGACGGTGTGGGCGACGAAGCTAACGATGATGCATGCTACGCGAGGACCAAATCATTTGGGGGATTTCGAGCATGCAGAGCACTAAGCCCAGGCTTTCGAGGCGACAGACGCGGGGTTGGATCCTGACGCTCAGGCTTGCCTAGATGGACTCATTGGTAGCATGATCGACGACATGATCGTCAGTCATTAGCATCGAGCGAGCCACACGGCCAGCTTGGGCACAGCGTGACACCTTTATTGCCAAGGCCTTATCTATGGAAAAAATGTGGGAAACAAAATCCACTAAATCGTGGGATAATGAGCTGGGATGTGGCTAGACAAGTACGATGGTGTGGGCGATGAAGCTAACAATGATGCATGCTATGCGAGGGCCAAATCACTAGGGGGATTTCGAGCATGCAGAGTGCTTTGTCGCAGGCCTTTGAGGCAGCGGACGCGGGGTTGGATCCCCACCCTCAGGCTTTTCGAGGCGGACTCGTTGCACAGCGCGGTCGATGACACAATCGTCGATCGTTAGCATCGAGCGACCACATGGCTAGTCTGGGCACCCCGTGACACTCCTGCTGCCAAGGCCTCATCGATGGTCCTTTGGCATTGAAGAATACGAGAACCCAGCACACGGATGGTATGAATATGTCCAGTGATGGGAACACAGGGAAAAATTCGGGAACCCAGCTTGGCATGGATGGAAAGTCCAGCAAGCAAAGATATTCTGGAAAGAAAGTATATGGCTATTGGCTAGAGGAAGATCAAGGCGATAGAAGGATAAGAAAGAGATGGCTATCCCGAAAGCCAAGGGAGATAAGGATCGAAAAGAGTCCTAAACAAAACCACCTCCTCAAGCCTACCTAAACTGGTTGAACATGGATAAGAAGGCTTAGAGAAGACTTCAAAGGATATGAGATCTTTGACTCATGAAGAGTCCTTGCAAGAGAAGGATGCTATCCAAACTTTGAAGATAAGTCTCAATGAGATAAAGATTCGTGATCAAGATTGGGTGGCCTATCCAAAAAACATGGGATAACTAAGAGGGAGTTTTTGAGTAGGACACTCCTCAACTAGTATAAAAAGGGGGCTTGGGTTCAGTTGTAAAGACATTGACTAATACAAACTCAAGTGTGTGGGTAGCTAGAGGCTTTGGGTGCTCTTAGAGAGAGAGCCTTCTTTTGTAAATAGTTCCTTTATTTTGAATAAAGGTTAAGAAAGAGTTCTCGTAATACTGTCTCCTTACTTTGCTTTTACATTGTTATCTCTTCTTCTTTGCTTGGCGTGGGCTTAAAAAGTTGGGCTGGCTAGGTGGACGCACTTAGCGCCATCACACTAGGGTTCCGCTGATTCGGCAACAAACAGTGTGACAGTTTGGTATCAGAGCACGATTTCGATCACCACTTTCTTAAAGTTATGGTTGATCTTATCGCTGCCAAGGCCCCATGCTAGGAGGGAGTGAGTCGATGCTAGAGCATGTCACTCGATTGAAATAGATCGTTGGCACATCATCGGAAAGGTTGACATGCACATTGGCAGAGTTGATGGAGACAATTGCCCAGCGACAATCCTTGATGGTCGAGGATATCGGAAACCTCAAGGATACTGTGAGGAGCCTTGAGACTGAGATCATGTTGCTGAAAAGGGCTGCCCATACATCAGCAGTAGGAGCGGACTCTATTGTGGCTAAGCTGAAGGTGCCAGAACCAAAGCCATTCTCTGGAGAGAGGAACGCCAAGGATTTGGAGAACTTCTTGTGAGATATGGAGCAGTATTTCAAAGCTGCTCAAGTGCCAGTAAACGACCAGGTAATGATCACATCCATGTACTTATCTGGTGATGCTGAGTTGTGGTGGCGCATTCGTATGCAAGATGATGCTATCATGGGAAGACCAAGCATTGATTCGTGGGAGGCACTCAAAAAGGAACTGAAGGAGCAATTCCTGCCATGTAACACTTCGTTCATGGCTAAGGAACAAGTCGTGGGCTCAATGCGCGACTTTGTGAAAGAGTTCGGTTCCTTGATGTTAGACATCAAAAACATGTCAGAGGAGGATAGGTTGTTTAACTTCCTATTGGGCTTGCAGCTGTGGGCTCAAGCAAAACTGAGGTGGTAAGGTGTCAAAGACTTGTCCTCAGCATTTTTCGTGGCAGATAGCTTAGTGGATTTCAAGTATGTAGGTGATGCTTCCGAAAAAAATGAGAAATAAGGGGAGGTTGAAAAGGAGATGAAAAAGCCCAATGGCAAGGGCAAGAAAAAGAAGAATGCCAAGTCCAGCAACCCTCGGAGCTCATCCCCTTCGAAGGGTAAGGGAAAGAATATGGACCAAGGGGGTTGCTTCTTATGCAACGGGCCACATAGAGCACGCAACTGTCCGCGCAAGAAGAAGTTAGCAGCGCTCATAGCAGCAAAGGAATCCCCCGAGGAAGAGGAAGGGAATGCCATAACTCGGGCGAACCCAATCCAATTGCTGAATGCGATCACATCCAAGAACTTGCAGAAAGGGTTGATCTATGTCCCGATGAAGGTAAACGGAAAGGATGCAATGGCAATGTTGGATACGGGAGCTACCAACAATTTCATCACGGAAAGAGAAGTGGGAAAGCTCGAGCTTAAGCTTTCTCCAGCCTTGATCAAGTTCAAAGCAACGAATGCTGAGGCAAAGGCAGTATGCGGAGCTGCCACTACGACCCTTGAAGTAAGCGAATGGAAAGGTACATCCATCTTTATGATAACTCAATTAGATGACTTCGATGTTATCTTATGTCTAGAATTCATCAGACAAGCCAAGGCATTAGTGATGCCCCACTTAGGTGGATTACTCGTGGCTAATGAGCGAGCCTCGAGCCTAATTAGAACCAAAGCAATAAGGGAGCTTTCGGTAAACAAGAAGTAGATCGGGTTATAATCTGCAAAGCGGTTTAAGTCAAAACTACAAAAGGGTGAAGTGACAATGCTGGCAGCACTATTTGAGGCAAAACTAGATTAGGTGGTGGAGGTACCTGACGAGACTGCTGAAGTGTTTAGGAAATTCAACAGCAGGATGCCATCGAAACTGCCTAAGATAGTACCTTCAAGGAGGAATGTTGATCATATGATCGGGAAGAAAGTTGGAGCAGTAGGTTATGGGTTAAAGCTATCATAACATCTGAGGATGCACCTAACATTCCATGCGAGCTTCCTCAAAGAGTTTTAGGAAGATGCCGATCACGGACGCAAGCAGGCTAAGCGTGCACCGCTGGCAACTCAAGTTTAATTTGACAAGAAGATAGAGAAGATCCTTGATCACTGAAAGGAGGGCTATACTAAGATGAATCGGAGGACATACTACTTAGTCCAGTGGAAAGGCACCAGTGAGGTGGATGTGAGTTGGGAAAAAGATACCACATTATGGCAATTCGAGGACCAGATCAAGACGTACCACAACAATAAGCCAACAAGGGCGTCAGGTTCTTCTGGTGGGGGTGGTTGTCAGACCCTTGAATCTGAGTGCCAAGGCATAGGCATGGTGAGTCTTGCTCCATGCTCAGACCTATAAGTGTGGAGGACAACACTAGCAAGGCAAAAACTCATGAGTTAGATATGGGAATGAATGCAGAAGACTTGGTGAAAAATCGAGTTTCATACTCATAGTGGCGAGTTAAGCTGATGAGCTGGGAACATTGTGGAGTGAGGGATGAAGCACACAAACAGACCCATAAGCCCACTTAAGGGGAAAGCGGCAGAGATGCCTTAAGCAAGCACCAACACATAATGGTGCGAATATGTCCAGTGACGGGAAAACAGGGCAGATTTCGGGAACTTAACTTGGCATGGATGGAAAGTCCAGCAAGCGAAGACATTCCAAAAAGAAAAGATATGGCTATTGGCTAGAGGAGGATCAGGCGATAAAAGGATAAAAAAGAGATGTCTATCTCGAAAGCCAAGGGAGATAAGGCTCGAGAAGAGTCCTGAACGGGAACCACCTCCTCAAGCTATCCAAATCGATTGAAAGCGGATAAGAGG
>JAJFZO010000229.1:5907500-5932500 GCA_021397835.1 Moringa oleifera
ACGCCAGCCAGGCCATTGGCACCCATCGTGAGCCGGCCGCCTTGTTCTCGACCATCGACGTGGTGCCCAGTGAGCGAGCCACGGGAGTCGCATCGCACAGACCCTGGTCACGGGGCATGCCTCGGCAGCCCCCAGCAGGGATGGAATGGGCTGCTAGCCCAGCATATTACAGTGGTGGGCGCGTCAGCCAGGCCACGGAAGCCCATCGCGAGCTAGCCCCTCATCCCTACCCCTTGACATGGTGCCCAGAGAGCGAGCCAGGGGAGCTACGTCGCACGAACCCTGGGCACGGGGGGCATCACTCGATAATGCTCAGCAGGCATGGCATGGGCTGCTTGCCCAGCATTCGGCAGTAGTGGGTGCGCCAGCCAGGCCACGAGCGCCCATCGCGAGCCAATCTCCTCGTCCCTGCCCCTCGACCTACTGCCAAGTAAGTGATCCAGGAAAGTCACATCGCACGGACCCTGGGCACGGGTGGCATGCCTTGGCAGCCCCCAGCCGGTCCAGCATAGGCCAAGTGCCCAGCTTGCGGCAGCAGTGGGCACGCCAACCAGGCTAGTGGCGCTATTCGCGAGCCAGCCCCACTTCCCCGAACCTCGACATAGTGCCCAACCAGTGAGATAGGGGAGCCGCGTTGCACGAACCCTGGGCATGGGAGGCATGCCTCAGCAGCCCCCAGCTGGCATGGCATGCGCTAAGTGCCCATCGTGCGGCACTGGTGGGCGCACCAACCAGGCCAGTGGCGCCCATCGCAAGCTAGCGCCCTCGTCCCCGAACCTCAACATAGTGCCCAGTGAGCGAGCCAGGGGAACCGCGTCGCATGGACCCTGGGCACTAAAGGCATGCCTCGACAGCCCCCAGCAGGCATGGCAAGGGCTAAGTGCCTAGTGTGCGGCTGCGGTGGGCGTGGCAGCCAAGCCAGTGGCTCCCATCGCGAGTCAGCCCCCTCGTCCTCGACCTTCGACATAGTGCACAGCGAGCGAGCCAGGGGAGCCATGTCGCACAGACCCTAGGCATGGCATGGGCTACTCGCCTAGTGTGTTGCAGCGGTGGGCGCGCAAGCGAGGCTACAGGTGCCCAATGCGATTCAACTCCTCGACATAGTGTCCAACGAGCGCGCTAGGGGAGCCACGTCACATAGATACTAGGCATGGAAGGCACGCCTCGGCAGCCCCCAGCAGGCACGGCATGGGCTTCTTGCCCAGCGTGCGGCAGCTGTGGGCGCGCTAGCCAGGCCACGGGCGCCCATCGCTAGGCAGCCCCGTCATCCCTACCCCTTGACATAATGCACAGCGAGCGAGCCAAGGGAACCGCATCGCTGAGATGCTGGTTACGGGAGGCATGCCTCGACAGCTCTGAGCAGGCATAGCATGGGCTGCTTGCTCAGCATGCGACAACAACGGGGGCGCAAGTGAGGCTAGTGGAGCCCATCGTGAGCCTGCCCCTCAACATAGTGCCCAGGGAGCGAGACAGGGGAGCCACATTGCACGGACCCTGGCTACGGGAGGCACACCTCGGCATCCCCCAGCAGGCATGGCATGGGCAGTGGTGGGCGCGCTAGCCAGGCTACAGGCGGCCATCTCAAGCCGATCCCTCGACATAGTGCCCAACGAGCGAGCCAGAGGAGCTGTGTTGCACGTGCCCTGGGCATGGAAGGCATGTCTTGGCAGCCCCCAGCAGACACAGCATGGGCAGCTTACCCAGCGTGCGGCAGCAGAAGGCACGCCAACCAGGCCACCGGCCCCTATCACAAGCCAGCCCCCTCGTCCCTGTCCCTCGACATAGTGCCTAGCAACCGAGCCAGGGGAGCCATGTTGCACGGACCCTGGGAACTGCAGGCATGCCTCAGTAGCCCCCAGTAGGCATGGCATGGGCTGCTTGCCCAATGTGCGGCAACGGTGGGCGTGCCAGCCAGCCCATGGGCACCCATCGTGAGCTAACCCCCTTGTCCCTACCCCTCGACATGGTTCCTAGCGTGTGAGCCAAGGGTGCCACAACAGCCAAAGCGCCAGCCTTGCTAGGGGCGCTCCACACAAGCCAGCCGAGAGCATGCTGTGAGGCTCAGCACGTGCTGTGGGCATTGATTTTATGGGCAAGCTTGGCTTGACTGTGTCCCCTGGCTGTGATGGACCCTGAGGGCAGCCATGGGGTGGTTGGAGGTGCGATGGACAGGGCAGCCAGCATGCACCCTGGGCCAGGTAGAGGCACAGCTGCCCCAGCTTGTTCGTCGTAATGCCCGGTTGTGAAATTGGTGTGCATTGACGATCGTTTCATCACGAAATTTGTCCCGAAATGACTCAAATAAATCATCTAATTCATGAGGAGTCTGCCCTTGAAGTTTGGGATCATTTCGACTCACAAGCTATTTTTGACGATTTTTTTTAATTTTTAGGTGTAGAAAATTCATTAAAAAAATTTAATGCCCAGAAAATTCTGAAATTTTTTCTGGTGGTAGATATGATTAATCTCCATTTATGTACAAAATTCTAGCTCAAAATTCCAAAAAAATAATTTTTTAAACCCATTATGACGGCTCAGGCATATTGATGTTTCCTCCTACTAAGAGTGAAATTTCATTTAAGACTCTTTAGGGGGGAGGTGGTCACTAAGCTTGCTGGGTGCCAACAAGACATGCGTGCTCCTCCTTGCCCATCCCACATGGGTAGGTGCTAGGCTAGGGGAAACCAGCGCGTATGGCATGGGCAGGGCAGCTTGCTGCCTTGCCCATCCAGCTGATGATGCACGGCTATGGTGGCCATCACCGCCGACAAGCAGGCGGCCGGTGACATCGATCGAAGAGTGTGGCATGCCCTATCAGTTGCCAACAGAGTAGGGAAAATGTGGGAAACGAAATCCATTAAATTATGGGCAACGAAACAAGAAAAATCATGCGATAATAAGGTGGAATGTGGCTAGACAAGCTCAACAGTGTGAGGGGCGAAGCTAACAATGATGCATGCTACGCGAGGTTTAAATCGCTGGGGAGATTTTGAGCATGCGAAGTGCTTCATCGCAGGCCCTCGAAGCGGCGCACGTGGGGTTGGATCCTGACGCTCAAGCTTGCCTAGGTGGACTCGTTGTGCGGTGCGATCAACGACACAATCGTCGGCCGTTAGCATCGAACGAGCCACACGGCCAGCCTGGGCACCATGTGACACCCTTATTGCCAAGGCCTCATCGGTGGCAAAAATGTGGGAAATGAAATCCGCTAAATTGTGGGATAATGAGTTGGGATGTGGCTAGACAAGCACGATGGTATGGGCGACGAAGCTAACGATGATGCATGCAACACCAGGGCCAAATTGCTGGGGGATTTCGAGCATGTGGAGTGCTTCATCATAGGCCCACGAGGTGGCGAATGCGGGGTTGGACCCTGATATTCAAGCTGGTCGAGGCGGACTCATTACGTAGAGCGATCGACGACATGATCATCGGCCGTCAGCATCATGCGAGCCACACGGCCAGCTTAGGCCTGGCATGACATCCCTGCTGCCAAGGCCTCATTGGTGGGAAAAATGTGGGAAACGAAATCCACTAAATCATGGGATAATGAGCTAGGAAGTGGCTAGACAAGCACGATGGTGTGGGCAGCGAAACTAACGATGATGCATGCTACGCGAGGGCTAAATCGTTGGGGGGATTTCGAGCATGCGAGTGCTTCGTTGCAGGCCTTCAAGGTGGTGGACGTGGGGTTAAATCCCAACGCTTAGGCTTGCCGAGGCGGACTCGTTGCGCAGCACGATCAACGACATGATTGTCAGCTGTTACAATCGAACGAGCCACACGGCTAGCCTGGGCATCGCGTGACACCCCTGCTGCGAAGGCCTCATCGATGGTCCCTTGCCATCAAAGAATTGTCCCTTGCTATTGAAACAATTTCGCGCTTAGTGGCTTGGGTGCGACGACACTCAATGACCTGCATGATCGACGGGCCTTTCGCTCCTTGGCTTGTATCTCGTTTGGTGCTGTTGCTGCCCATTTGTATGTATGGCGTGTGAGTGGTGATCTAGTTGTGCGTGTTGGTAGGCTCCATGCTCCAACATCAAACTGTCGACTAGCACGTCGCTTCAAGCTCGACCCCAAGCCATAAGTTGGCTTTTCGTGGGTGACATTGGGACCTTGTGTTACGTGCCTTCACAAACAAAATTCGATGATTCGAGTTAATTATCTTTGCACCATGTCCCTTCCGGGAATGGGTGGAAACCTATGCTGGGCCTCGTGCTCCAAGGGCGGCTTGCTTCGGCATATGGCTGCTTTGGCACACAAGCGCTCGGTCATCCCTTCGGGTGCAAAAAGTGTTGCGATAGGAGTAGCCTCATTCTTTGTCTGTCCAAGCAAAAGCATTTGTCCACGTCCCATCAATTTTGAATGATGGCCATGACAGCTTTAGCCTCAATGAGCCTTGTGACACGCTTCGGTCCTAGTTGGCATGGTATCTCGAAGGATGCTACCTAGTTGATCTTGCCAGTAGTCATATGCTTGTCTTAAAGATTAAGCCATGCATATGTAAGTATGAACTAATTCAGACTATGAAAATGCGAATGGCGATTAAATCAGTTATAATTTGTTTGATGGTACCTGCTACTCGGATAACCGTAGTAATTCTAGCGCTAATACGTGCAACAAACCCCGACTTTCGAAAGAGGCGCATTTATTACATAAAAAGTCAACACGGGCTTCACCTATTGCTCTGATGATTCATGATAACTCGATGGATTGCAAGGCCATCGTGTCGGTGATGCATCATTCAAATTTTTGCCCTATCAACTTTCGATGGTAGGATAGTTGCCTACTATGATGGTGACGGGTGACGGAGAATTAGGGTTCGATTCCGTAGGTGAACCTGCGGAAGGATCATTATTGAAAACTTGCTCAACGAAATGACCCGCGAACACGTTGTAAACACACCGGTGGGGCAGAGGGCTTTGGAGCCCTTCGTCCTGCATCGCGCGGTAAGTGTGCATGGGTTCTCGCCCAAGCCCCTCTTGGCATGCAACAATAAGACCCACAGTATGGGATGCACCAAGAACTCGAATGAAAAAGCATGCCTAGTTACCCCGATCTTGGTGCACGGCTGACAGTCTTGTCATCCCTAAACGATGTCTAAAATGACTCTCGACAATGGATATCTCAGCTCTTACATCTATGAAGAACGTAGCAAAATGCGATACTTGGTGTGAATTGCAAAATCCTGTGAATCATCGAGTCTTTGAATGCAAGTTGCGCCCGAAGCCATCAGGCCAAGGGTATGTCTGCCTGGGTGTCAAGGACCGTCGCCCCTGACCCCCCTAAATCCCTTTGAAGAGGGGAGGGACGATCGCGGGAAGGATGTTGGCCTCCCATGCGCCTTCGGCTTACAGTTGGCCTAAAAAAGAGCCTCGTGCGATGCCGCGTCACGGCTTGGCGGTGGTAGAGAAAGCCTCGTGCTCTCTCATGCGTGCGTCGCTCATTCGCGGCTCATGAATCCAATGATCGATCGATCGAGATACGACCCTAGGTCAAGCAAGACCACCCGCAGAGTTTAAGCATATCAATAAGCGAAAGAAAAGAAACTAACAAGGATTCCCCTAGTAACTGCGAGCGAACTGAGAAAAGCCCATCTCAAAAATCGTGAGCCCTCGACGCCCGAATTTTAGTCTGGAGAAGCGTCCTCAGTGACGGACCGGGGCCCAAGTCACCTAGAAAGAGGCACCGGAGAGGGTGAGAGCCCCATCTCGCCCGGACCTTGTCACACCACGAAACGCTGTTGATGAGTCGGGTTATTTGGGAATGCAGCCCCAATAGGGCGATAAATTCCATCCATGGCTAAACACAGGCGAGATACCGATAGCGAACAAATACCGCAAGGGAAAGATGAAAAGGACTTTGAAAAGAGAGTCAAAGAGTGCTTGAAATTATCAAGAGAGAAGCGAATAGGGGCCGATGATGCACCTCGATCAGATGTGGAACGGCCACGAGCTGGTCCACCGATTGACTCGAGGTACGGACCGATGCGAATCGCGACGATAGCCCAAGCCCGAGCTTTTCAGACGCTCTGGAGTCATCGTCTTAGAGATCATGGCTAGCAGCGCGTGCCATCGCGACAATGCTTCGATACCTGCGCGCTCCCGGCGTCAGCCAGCGGGCTCCCCATTCGACTCGTCCTGAAACACGGACTAAGGAGTCTAGCATGCGTGCGAGTCAACGGGTGAGGAAACCCGTAAGGCACAAGGAAGCTGATTGGCGGGATCCCTTGTAGGTGCATTGTCAAACGACCTCGATCTTTTAAGAAGGGTTCGAGTGCGAGCATGCCTGTCGAGGCCAAAAAGATGGTGAACTATGCCTGAGCGGGGCGAAGCTAGAGGAAACTCTAGTGGAGGCCCGCAGCGATACTGATGTGAAAATCGTTTGCCTGGCTTGGGTATAGGGGCGAAAGACTAATCGAACCGTCTAGTAGCTGGATCCTTCCGAAGTTTCCCACAGGATAGCTAGAGCTCAAATGCAAGTTCTATCGGGTAAAGCCAATGATTAAAGGCATCAGAGGCGCATTGTCCTCGACCTATTCTCAAACTTTAAATAAGTAGCTTATGGGTTAAAGCTACCGCAACATCTATGGTTGCACTCAACATTCCACGGGAGCTTTCTTAAAGAGTTTCATGGAGGCATGCCTCGGCAGCACCCAGCAGGCATGTTATGGGCTACTTGCCTTGCGTGCTGCAGTGGTGGGGGCGTTAGCCAAGCCATGGGCGCACATCGCGAGCTAGCCGCTCGACATAGCCCCAAGTGGGCGAGCCAGAGGAGCCATGTTGCATGGACCCTTGGCAAGGGAGGCAAACCTCGGCAACCCCCAGCAGGCACGGCATGGGCTATTTGCCTAGTGTGCAGTAGCGGTGCTAGCGCCGGTGAGGCCATTGGTGCCTATTGTGAGCCAGCCCCTCGATATAGTGCCCAACAAGCGAGCCAGGGGAGCCGCATTGCACGGACCCTGGGCACTGGAGGCACGCCTCGGCAGCCCCAACAGGCATGGAATTGGCTGCTTTCCCTGTGTGCGGCAGCGGTGGGCGAGCCACCCAGGCCACGGGCTCCAGTCACGAGCCAGCCCCTCGATATAGTGCACAATGTGTGAGCCAGGGGAGCCGCATCACATAAACCTCGAGCATGGGAGGCATGCCTTGGCAACCCCCAGCAGGCACAACATGGGCTGCTTGCCCAGCGTGCTGTAACGGTGGGTGCGCTAGCCAAGCCACAGTCTCTCATCACGAGCAAGCCCCTCGATATAGTGCCCAACGAGTGAGCGATGGGAGCCACGTCGCACGGACCCTGAACAAAGGAAGGCACGCCCTGGCAGCCCCAGCAGGCATAGCATGGGTTGCTTGCCCAGCATGGGACAATCCATCGCGAGCCAGCCCCTCGACATTGTGCACAGTGTGCGAGCCAAGGGAGCCGCATCTTATAGACCAAGGAATGGGAGGCATGCCTCAGAAGTCCCCAGTAGGCACGGCATGGGTTGCTTGCCTAGCGTGCGGCAGTGGCGGGTGCGCCAGCCATGCCACAGGCACCTATGAGGAGCCACCCCCTCGACATACTGCCCAGCGAGCAAGCCAGGGGAGCCACGTCGCATGGACCCTGGGCAAAAGGAGGCATGCGTCGGCAGCCACCAGCAGGCATGGCATGGGCTGCTTGCCAGAGTGTGAGCCACAGGCGCCCATTGCCAACCAACCCCTCGACATAGTGCCCAAGAAGCGAGCCAAAGGAGCCGCGTTGCACGGACCCTGAGCACTGGAGGCATGCCTCGGCAGCCCCAGGCAGGCACGACATGGGCTGCTTGCCCAGTATGAGGCAGCGGTGGGTGCACCAGCTAGGCCACAGGCGCCTATCGTGAGCTAGCCCCTCGAGATAGTGCGTAGCGAGTGAGCCAGGGGAGCCGCACCATACGAACCTTGAGCATGAGAGGCTTGCCTTGGCAATCCCCAGTGGGCACGGCATGGGCTGCTTTCCTAGCGTGCTGTAACGGTGGGTGCGCTAGCCAGGCCATAGTCTCTCATCACGAGCAAGCCCCTCGATATAGTGCCCAACGAGTGAGCGATGGGAGCCACGTCGCACGGACCCTGAACAAAGGAAGGCACGCCTTGGCAGCCCCAGCAGGCATAGCATGGGTTGCTTGCCCAGCATGGGACAATCCATCGCGAGCCAGCCCCTCGACATTATGCACAGTGTGCGAGCAAAGGGAGCCGCATCATATAGACCAAGGAATGGGAGGCATGCCTCAGAAGTCCCCAGTAAGCACGGTATGGGTTGCTTGCCTAGCGTGCGGCAGTGGCGGGTGCGCCAGCCATGCCACAGGCACTCATGAGGAGCCACCCCCTCGACATACTGCCCAGCGAGCAAGCCAGGGGAGCCACGTTGCATGGACCCTGGGCAAAAGGAAGCATGCGTCGGCAGCCACCAGCAGGCATGGCATGGGCTGCTTGCCCAGAGTGTGAGCCACGGGCGCCCATTGCCAACCAACCCCTCGACATAGTGCCCAAGAAGCGAGCCAAAGGAGCCGCGTTGCATGGACCCTGAGCATTAGAGGCATGCCTCGGCAGCCCCAGGCAGGCACGGCATGGGCTGCTTGCCCAGTATGAGGCAGCGGTGGGTGCACCAGCTAGGCCACGGGCGCCTATCGTGAGCTAGCCCCTTGAGATAGTGCGCAGCGAGTGAGCCAAGGGAGCCGCACCATACGAACCTTGAGCATGAGAGGCTTGCCTTGGCAATCCCCAGTGGGCACGGCATGGGCTGCTTTCCTAGCGTGTGGCAGCGGTGGGCGCGCAAGCCAGGGCAGGGACGCCTATCACGAGCCAGCCCGTCAACATAGTGCCCAGCAAGTGAGCCAAAGGAGCAGCGTCGCACAGACCCTGGGCACAAGAGGCATGCCTGCGTAGCCCCCAGTAGGCACGGCATGGGCTGCTTGCTCAGCGTGCGGTAGCAGTGGGCGCGGTAGCAAGGCCTCGGGCTCCCATCGCGAGCCAGCCCCCTCGTGTTGTCCCTCGATGCAGTGCCCTGTGAGCGAGCCAGAGCAGCTGGGTTGGATGGACTCCTGGCATGGGAGGCTCACCTCGATAGCCCCCAGCAGACATGGCATGGGCTGCATGCCCATCGTGCTGCAGTGGTGGGCGCGCCAGCAAGGCCACGGGCGCTCATCGCGAGCTAGCCTCTTCGTCCCTGTGCCTCGACGTAGTGCCGCGCGAGCGAACCAGGGGAGTCACGTTGCACGGATCTTGGGCACAGGAGGCATGCCTTGGCAGCCCCAGTAGGTGGGTCATGGGCTGCCTGCCTAGCTTTTGACAGCAGTTGGCACGCTAGCCAGGCCACGGGCACCTATCACGAGCCAGCGCCTGGACATAGTGCCCATCGAGTGAGTTAAGGGAGCCGTTTCGCACAGACCCTGGGCACGGGAAGCATGCCTCGGTAGCCCCCAGTAGGTGTGGCATCGGCTGCTTCCCCAGTGTGCGGCGGCAGTTGGCTCACCAGCTCGACCGCGGGCGCCCATCACGAGCCAGCCCCTCGACATTGTGCCCAGCGAACGAGCTAGGGGAGCCGCGTCATGAGGACCCTAGGCACGGGAGGCATGCCTCCGCAGCCCCTAGCAGGCACGGCATTGGTTGCTTGCCTAGCGTGCGACAGCAGTAGGCGAGCCAACCAGGCCACGGGCGCCCATCGCGTGCTAGCCCCCTCGTCCTTGCCCCCGAACATGGTGCCTTGGCACGAAAGGACCCTTGGCACGAAAGGCTTACCTCGGTAGCCCCCAGCAGGCATGGCATGGGCTGCATGCCCATCGTGCTACAGCGGTGGGCGCGCCAGCCGGGCCACGGGCGCCAATCGCGTGCTAGCCCCTTTGTCCTTGTGCCTCGACGTAGTGCCCAGCGAGCGAACCAAGGGAGTCGTGTCACACGGATCTTGGGCATAGGAGGCACGCCTTGGCACGCCAGCCAGGGCACGGGCGCCCATCACGAGCCAACGGCTCGACATAGTGCCCAGCGAGCGAGTTAAAGGAGCCGTTTTGCACGAACCCTAGGCACAGGAAGCACGCCTCGGTAGCCCCCAATAGGCGTGGCATCAGCTGCTTGCCCAGCGTGCGGTGGCTGTGGGCTCGCCAGCCAGGCCACGGGCACCCATCACGAGCCAGTATCTCGACACTGTGCCCAGCGAACGAGCTAAGGGAGCCGCGTCATGAGGACCCTAGGCACGGGAAGCATGCCTCCGCAGCCCCCTGCAGGCACGGCATTGGTTGCTTGCCCAGCGTACGACAGCGGTAGGCGTGCCAACCAGGCCACAGGCGCCCATCGCGTGCTAGTTCCCTCGTCCTTCCCCCCAACATAGTGCCCAGCGAGCGAGCCAGGGGAGCCGTGTCACACCGTCACTGGGCACAAGTGGCATGCCTCAGTAGCCCTTTGCCAGAACGACATAGTCCGCTTGCCTAGCATGTGACAGCGTGGGTGTGCCAGATAGGCCACGGGCACCCATCGCAAGCCAGCCCCCTCGACATAGTAACTAGTGAGCGAGCCAGGGGAGCCGCGTTGCACAGACCCTAGCCATGGGAGGCACACCTCGGCAGCTCCACAAGCCATGGCACGGGCTCCTTGCCAAGTGTGCGACAGCGGTTAGTGCACCATCCGGGCCACGGGCGCCTATCACTAGCTAGCCCTTTGATATAGTACCTAGCGAGCGAGCCAGGGGTGCCGCGTTAAATGGACCCTAGGTGCTGGAGGCACATCTCGGCAGCACCTAGAGGGCACGGCATGGGCTGTTTTCCTAATGTACTACAGCAATTGGCGCGTCATCCAAGCCATTGGCACCCATCGCGAGCCAGCCCCCTCATCCATGTCCCTTAACGTAGCACCCAGCGAGTGAGCCAGGGCAGTCGCATCGCATGGACCCTAGGCATGGGAGGCACGCCTCGGCAGCCCCCAGCAGGCATGTCATGGGCTGCTTGCCTAGCGTGCAGCAGCGGTTGGCACACCAGTCGGGCCATGGGCGTCCATCACTAGCTAGCCCCTTTGTCCCTAACCCTCGACGTAGTGCCCAGCAAGTGAGCCAAGGGAGACGTGTCGCACGAATATTTGGAATGAGAGGCATGCCTTGGCAGCCCCCAGCAGGCATGGCATGGGTTGCTTGCCCAGCATGCAGCGGTGTTGGAGGCGCCAGCCAAGCCAAGGGCGCCCATCGCGAGCCAGCTCCCTCGTCCGTGCCCATCGATATAGTGCCCAGTGAGTGAGCCAGGGGAGCCACGTCGCTTGGACCTTAGGTACGGGAGGCAAACCTCGGCAGCATCAACAGGCACGGCATGGGCAGCTTGCCCAATGTGTGGCAGCTGTGGGCACGCCAGCTAGGCCCCGGGCGGCCATCGCAAGCAAGGCCACTCTTCCCTACCCTTGAACTTACTGCCCAGCGAGCGAGCTTGCCCAGCGTGCTGTAGTGGTAGGCGCGTTAGCCAGGCCACGGTGGCCCATCAAGAGCAAGCCCCTCGACATAGTGCCTAGTGAGTGAGCCATCGAAGCCGCATCACACGGACCCTGAACAAAGGGAGGCACGCCTCAGCAACCCCCAGCAGGCATGCCATGGGTTGCTTGCCTAGCGTCCGACAATGGTTGGCGCACCAGCCAGGCCATGTGCCCCCATTACGAGCCAGCCCCTAGACATAGTGCGCAGTGTGCGAGCCAGAGGAGCCACATCGTATAGACCCTGGACATAGGAGACATGCCTCAGAAGCCCCCAACAGGCACGGCATGGGCTCCTTGCCTAGTGTTCGGTAGGGTGGGTGCGCCAGCCATGATCACAAGCGCCCATGACGAGCCAGCCCCCCGACATACTACCCAACAAGCGAGCCAAGGGAGCTGCGTCGCATGGACCCTGGGCAAAGGGAGGCACGCGTTGGCAGCCACCAGCAGGAATGGCATGGGCTGCTTGCCCAGCGTGCAACAGCGGTGGGCGAGCTAGCCAGGCCACGGGTGCCCATCGCCAACCAGTCCCTCGGCATAGTGCCCAGCAAGCGACCCAAAGGAGCCACGTCACACTGACCTGGGCACGGGAGGCATATTGCAGAAGCTCCAGGCAGGCACGGCATAGGCTGCTTGCCTAGCGTGCAGCTACGGTGGGCGCACCAGCCAGGCCACGAGAGCCCCTCGCGAGCCGGCCCCTCGACATTATGCGCAGCCAATGAGCCAAGGGAGTCACGTCGTATGGACCCTGGGCACGAGAGCTTGCCTTGGCAGCCCCTAGTAGGCACGGCATGGGCTGCTTGCCCAGCGTGCGGCAGCGATGGGAGAGCGAGCCAGGGCACAGGCGCCTATCGCAAGCCAACCCCTCCACATAGTGCCCAGCAAACGAGCCAAACGAGCAGCATTGCACGGACCCTGGGCACAAAAGGCATGCTTGGGCAGCCCCTAGCAGGCACGGCATGGGCTGCTTGCCCAGTGTGGGGCAGCGGTAGGCGCGACAGCAAGGCGTCGGGCTCTCATTGCGAGCCAACCCCCTCGTCATTGTCCTTCGACGTAGTGCCCTGCGAATGAGCCGGGGGAGCCGCATTAGATGGACCTCTGGCACGGGAGACTCACCTCGGTGGCCCCCAGCAGGCATGGCATGGAAGCATGGCCATCGTGCTGCAGTGGTGGGCACGCTAACCGGGCCACGGGCACCCATCTCTAGCTAGCCCCTTTGTCCCTGTGCCTTGACGTAGTGCCCAGCGAGTGAATGAGGGGAGTCGCGTCACACGGATCCTGGGCACAGGAGGCATGCCTCAGCAGCCCCAGCAGGCACGACATGGGTTGCTTGCCTAGCTTTTGATAGCAGTTAGGAAGCCAGCCAGGCCACGGGCGCCCATCACGAGCCAACCCCTCGACATTGTGCCTAGCGAACGAGCTAGGGGAGCCGCATCATGAGGACCCTAGGCACGGGAGGCACGCTTCCGCAGCCCCCAGCAAGCACGGCAGTGGTTGCTTGCCTAGTGTGCGATAGCGGTGGGCACGCCATCCAAGCCACGGGTGCCCCCATCGCGTGCTAGCGCCCTCGTCCTTGCTCCCCAACATAGTGGCCAACGAGCGAGCCAGAGAAGTCGTGTCGCACGGACCCTGGGCACAGGAGGCATGCCTCAACAACCCCTTACTAGAACGACATAGTCCGCTTGCAAAGCGTGAAGCAGCGGTTAGCGCGCCATCCAGGCCACGAGCGCCCATCACTAGCCAGCCCCTTGCATAGTACCTAGCGAGCAAGCCAGGGGTGCCACGTCGAACGGAGCCTGGGCACGGCATGGGTTTTTTTCCTAGCGTGCGGCAGGGAGGGTACATCAGCCAAGCCACTTGCGCCTATCGCGAGCCAACCCCCTAATCTATGTCCCCCATAGTAGCGCCCAGCGAGCGAGCCAGGGCAACCGCGTCACATTGACCCTGGGCACGGGAGGCACACCTTTACAGCCCCCAGCGGGCATGGCATGGGCTTCTTGCCGCAGCGGTGGGCACACCAGCCCGGCCACGGGCGCCCATCACTAGCCAGCCCCCTTGTCCCTGACCTTTTACGTAGTGCCCAACAAGCAAGCCAAGGGAGCTGCGTCGCATGAATATTTGGAATGGGAGGCATGCCTCGGCAGCCCCTAGCAGGCACGACATGGGCCGCTTGCCTAGCGTGCGGCGGTGGTGGAGGCGCCAGCCAAGCCACGGGCGTCCATCGCGAGCCAGCCCACTCATCCCTGCCCGTCGATATGGTGCCTAACGAGTGATCCAGGAGAGCCACATTACAAGGACCCTGTGTACGGGAGGCAAGCCTCAGCAGCCCCAACCGGCACGGCAAGGGCTGCTTGCCCAGTGTGTGGCAGCGGTGGGCACGCCAACTAGGCCCTGGGCGCCCACCGCAAGCAAGCCGCCCACTCTTCCCTACCCCTCGAAGTACTGCCGAGCGAGCGAGCTACGGGAGGCACATCCCACGGACCCTGGGCATGGGAGGCATGCCTCGGCAACCCCCAAAAGGCACAGCATAGGCTGCTTGCCTAGTGTGCGGTAGCGGTGGGCACGCCAGCCAGGCCACGGGTGCCCATCGCTAGCCAGCCCCTAGGCCATAACCCTCCACGTAGTGCACAGCAAGCGAGCCTAGGGAGCCGCATCGCACAGACCCTAGGCAAGAGGGGCACACCTCAGCTTCCCTCAGTAGGCACGGCATGGGCCAAGTGCCCAGCGTGCGGCAGCGATGGGGGCTCGAGCCAGCCCCATCGTCTTTGTCCCTTGGCATAGTGCCCAGCGAGCGAGCCAAGAGAGCCGCGTCGCACGGACCCTAGGCACTGGAGGCATCACTCGGTAGCCCCCAGCAAGCATGGCATGGGCTGCTTGCTTAGCGTGCGGCAGCGGTTGGCACGCCAGCCACGCCACGGGTGCCCATCACTAGCCAACCCCTAGGCCCTAACCCTCCACGTAGTGCACAGCGAGCGAGCCTGGGGAGCCGCATTGCACAGACCCTAGGCAAAATGGGCATGCCTCGGTTACCTCCAGTAGGTATGGCATGGGCCAAGTGCCCAGCGTGCGGTAGCGATGGGCGCTCGAGCCAGTCCCATCGTCATTGTCCTTTGGCGTAGTGCCCAGCGAGCGAGCCAGGAGAGCCAAGTCGCACGGACCCTAGGCACCGAAGGCATCCCTCGGTAGTCCCCAGCAGGCACGGCATGGGCTACTTGCCCAGCCTGCTGCAATGGTGGGTACGCGAGCTAGGCCACGAGTGCCAATCGCGAACTAGCCCCCTCGTCCCTGACCATCGACGTGGTGCCCAACGAGCGAGATAGGGGAGCCACGTCGCACGGGCCCTGGGCATGGGAGGCACGCATCAGCAGCCTCCAGCAGGCACGCATTAGCAACAGGCACAGCATGGGCCAAGTGCCTAGCGTGCGGCAGCGGTGGGCACACGAACCAGGTCTCTGGCGCCTATCGCGAGCCAGCCCCTCGTCCTTGGACCTCGACATAGTGCCCAGTGAGCGAGCTAAGGGAGCAGCGTCGCATGAACGCTAGGCACAGGAGGCATGCCTCGACAGCCCCTAGTTGGCACGGCATGGAACAAATGCCTTGTGTGCGACAATGGTTGATGCACTAGCTAGGTCGCAGGTGCCCATCGTGAGCCAACCCCTCGTCCCTGCCGCTCGGCATGGTGCCCAATGAGCGAGCCAGGGGAGCCACCTCGCATGGACCTTGGGCACAGGAGGCATGCCTCGGCAGCCCCCAGCAGGCACGGCATGGGCTGCTTTCCCAGCGTGCGACAGCGGTGGGCATGCCAGCGAGGCCACTGGCGCCCATCGCGAGCCATCACCCTTATCCCTGCCCCTCTACTTACTGCTCAGCGAGCAAGCCAAGAGAGCCACGTCGCACTGACCCTGGGCATGGGAGGCATGCCTCGGCAGCTCCTAGCAGGCACGGCATAGGCTGCTTCCCCAGCGTGTTGCAGCGGTAGGCGTGCCAGCCAGGCCACGGGCGCTAATTGCGACCTAGCCCCCTCGTCCTTGTCCCTCGACATGATGCCCAGTGTGCGAGCCAGGGGTGCCACAGTAGTCCCCAGTAGGCATGGCCAAGCTTTGCTAGGGGTGCCCCATGCATGCTGGCCACGAGCACACTGTGAAGCTCGACATGTGCTGTGGGCATTGATTTCATGGGCAAGCTGGGCCTGGCCGTGTCCCCTGGCTGTGATGGACCCTGAGGGCAGCCATGGGATGGCTGAAGGTGTGCTGGACGAGGCAGCCAGCATGTACCCTGGCCAGGCAAAGGCACAACTGCCCCAGCCTGCTGGCTGCAATGCCCAGTTGCGAAATTGGTGTGAATTGACAGTCTTTTCATCATGGAATTGATCCTGAAATAACTAAAATAAATCATGTAATTCATGAGGAGTTTGCCCCTGAAGTTTGGGTTCGTTTCGAGTCATGGGCTATTTTTGATGATTTTTTTTAATTTTTAGCTGTAGAAAATTCATTAAAAAAATTTAGTGCCCAAAAAATTCTGAAATTTTTTCTGGGGGTAGATATGATTATTCTCCATTTATGTACAAAATTTCAGCTCAAAACTTTAAGTAAATAATTTTTTAGATGGCTCAGACGTATTGATATTTCTTCGTACTAGGAGTGAAATTTCATTTAACTCTTTAGGGGGGAAAAGGTCACCTAGCTTGCTGGGTGCCAATGGGCCATGTGTGCTCCTCCCTGCCCATGCCACATGGGCATGCACTGGGCTTGGGGAACCCAGCGTGCATGGCATGGGCAGGGCAACCTACTGCCTTGCCCATCTAATCGATGGTGCGTGGCTGTGGCAGCCACCACCACCGGCATGCAGGCAGCTGGCGACATTGGTCGAAGAGTATGGGAAGCTCGACCAGTAGCCAACAGAATGGGAAAAATGTGGGAAATGAAATCCACTAAGTTGTGGGCAATGAAATGAGAACAATCGTAGGATAATGAGCAAGAATGTGGCTAGACAAGCTTAAGAATGTGGGCGGCAAAGCTAATGATGATGCATGCTACGTGAGGGCCAAATTACTAGGGAGATTTCGAGGATGCGGAGTGCTTCATCGCAGGCACTCAAGGCAGTGGACGGGTGGTTGAATCTCGATACTCAAGCTTGCCTAAGTGGACTCATTGTGCAACGCAATCGACAACACGATCGTAGATCATTAGCATTGAGTGAGCCACCCGGCGCCAGCCTGGGCACCGTGTGACACCCGTTCTGCCAAGGCCTCTTCGGTGGGAAAAACTTAGGAAACAAGATCCACTAAATCGTGGGATAATGAGCTGGGGTTTGGCTAGACAAGCTCGACGGTGTAGGCGATGAAGCTAACGATGATGCATGCTACGCGAGGGCCAAATCACTGGGGGGATTTCGAGCATGCGGAGTGCTTCGTCGCAGGCCCTCGAGGCGGTAAATACGGGTTGGATCCCGATGCCCAAGCTTTCCTAAGCGGACTAGTTATGCAACGCAATTGATGACACGATCGTCAGCCATTAGCATCAAGCGAGCCACACGGCCAGCTTGGGCACGGCGTGACACCCCTGCTGCCAAGGCCTCATCGGTGAGAAAAACATGAGAAACGAAATCCGCTAAATTGTGGGATAATGAGCTGGGATGTGGCTAGACAAGCACGACAATGTGAGCGGCGAAGTGAAAGATGATGCATGCAATGCTAAGGCCAAATCGCTAGGGGGATTTCGAGTATGTGGAGTGCTTCCTCGTAGGCCCTCAAGGCAACAGACGCGAGGTTGGATCCCGATGCTTAGGCTTGCCGAGGTGGACTTGTTGTGCAGCCAAATCGACAACACGATCGTCGATCGTTAGCATCGAGCGAGCCACATGGACAGCCTTGGGACCGTGTGACAACCTTGCTGCCAAGGCCTCATCGATGGTCCCTTGCCATCGAAGAATCGTCCCTCGCTATTGAAACAATTTCACGCTTAGCAGCTTGGATGCAGCGACACTTAACGACCTGCGTGATCGATGGACCTTTCATTCGTGGTCTTACAGCTCGTTTGGTGCTGTTGTTGCCCATTTGTACATGCGGTGTGTGAGTGGTGATCTAATCATGCACGTTGGCAGGCTCCATGCTCCCACATCAAACTGTCAGTTAGCAAGTCGCTTTAAGCTCAACCCCGAGCCATACGTTGGCTTTTCGTGGGTGACATCGGGACCCTATTTTTCATGCCTTCACAAACAAAATTTAATGATTCAAGTTGGTTATCTTTGCACAATGTCCCTTGTGGGCATGGGTGGAAACCTAAGCTGGGCCTAGTGCTCCAAGTGCGGCTTGCTTCGGCATACGGCTGCTTTAGCACACGGACGCTCAATCGTCCCCTCGGGTGCAAAAAGCGTTGCGGCCGGAGTGGTCTCGGCCTCTACCTGTCCAAGCAAAAGCATTTGTCCCGCGTTCCATCGATTTTGAACGACGACCACGATAGCTTTGGCCTCAGCGAGCCTTGCGGCACATTTTGGTCCTAGTTGGCGCGGTGTCTCGAAGGATGCTACCTGGTTAATCTTGCCAGTAGTCATATACTTGTCTCAAAAATTAAGTCATGCATGTGTAAGTATGAACTAATTCAGACTGTGAAACTGTGAATGGCTCATTAAATCAGTTATAGTTTGTTTGATGGTACCTACTACTCAGATAACCGTAGTAATTCTAGAGCTCATACGTGTAACAAACCTGACTTCTGTAAGGGGTGCATTTATTAGATAAAAGATCGATGTGGGCTTCGCCCGTTGCTCTGATGATTCATGATAACTCAATGGATTGCAAGGCCATCATGCCGGCGACGCATTATTGAAATTTTTGCCCTATCAACTTTCAATGGTAGGATTGTTGCCTGATATCTTGGATCTCGCATCGATGAAGAACATAGCCAAATGCGATACTTGGTGTGAATTGCAAAATCCCATGAATCATCGAGTCTTTGAATGAAAGTTACGCCTGAAGCCATCAGGCCGAGGGCATGTCTGCCTAGGTGTCAAGCACCATCACCCTCGACCCCCCCGCATCCCTTTGGGGAGGGGAAGGACAATCGCAGGGCTAATGTTGGCCTCCCGTGCACCTTTGGCCCATGGTTGGCCTATAAAAGAGCCTCAAGCGACTCCGCAACACGGCTTGGCAGTGGTAGAGAAAGCCTCGTACTCCCTCGTGCACGTGTCGCTCGCTCGCGGCTCACAGATCCAATGATCGATCAATCAAGATGTGACCCTAGGTTAGGCGAGACCACCCGCTAAGTTTAAGCATATCAGTAAGCATAAGAAAAGAAACTAACAAGGATTTCCCTAGTAATGACAAGCGAACCGGGAAAAGCCTAGCTTGAAAATCGTGCACTCTGAGCGCCCAAATTATAGTCTGGAAAAGCGTCCTCAGCGATGGACAAGGACCCAAGTCCCCTAGAAAGGGGCGCCGGAGAGGCTGAGAGCCCCGTCTCGCCCAGACCTTGTCGCACCATGAGGTGCTATCAACGAATCGGGTTGTTTGGGAATGCAGCCCCAATAGGGCGGTAAATTTAGTCTAAGGCAAAATATGGGTGAGAGATCGATAGCAAATAAGTACCACAAGGGAAAGATGAAAAGGACTTTGAAAAGAGAGTCAATAAGTGCTTGAAATTATTGGGAGGTAAGCAAATGGGGGTTGGAGATGCATCTCGGTCGAATGTGGAATAGCCACGAGCTGGTCCGTCGATCGACTCGAGGTGCAGATCGATGCGGATTGCAACGGTGGCCCAAGCCCGAGCTTATGATACGCTCATGGAGACGTCATCGTTGAGATGGTGGCTGGTAGCGCACGCCATCGCGACAGTGTTTCGGCAGTTGCGCGCTCTCGACGTCAGTTAGCGGGCTCCTCATTTGACCCATCTTGAAACATGGACCAAAGAGTCTGACATGCGTGCCAGCCTAGGCATCGCGTGACACCCCTGATGCCAAGGCCTCATCGACGGTCCCTTGCCATCGAAGAATCATCCTTCGCTATTGAAACAATTTCGTGCATAGCGGCTTGGGTGTGGCGGCACTCGACGACCTACATGATCGATGGGCCTTTTGATCATCGACTTGCAGCTTATTTGGTGCTATTGCTGCCGATTTGTACATGCGGCATGTGAGTGGTGATTTAGTCATGCGCATTGGCAGGCTCCATGCTCCCACATCGAACTGACAGCTAGCACGTCGCTTCAAGCTCGACCACAAGCCATACGTTGGCTTTTCATGGGTGACATCGAGACCCTGTCTTGCGTGCCTTCACAAACAAAATTCGATGATTTAAGTCGGTTGTCTTTGCACTATGTCCCTTACAGGCATGGGTGAAAACCTAAGCTGGGCCTCGTGCTCCAAGTGCAACTTGTTTCAGCATGTAGCTGCCTTGGCACATAGGTGCTCAATCATCCCCTTAGGTGCGAAATGTGTTGCGACAGGAGTGGCCTCGGCCTTTGCTTGTCCAAGCGAAAGCATTTGTCCCATGTTCCATCGATTTTGAACGACGACTGCGATAGCTTTGGCCTCAACAAGCCTTACGGTATGCTTCTGTTCTAGTTGGTGCAGTATCTCGAAGGTTCTACCTGGTTGATCCTGTCAGTAATCATATGCTTGTTTGAAAGATTAAGCCATGCATGTGTAAATATGAACTAATTCAGATTGTGAAACTGCGAATGGCTTATTAAATAAGTTATAGTTTGTTTGATGGTACCTACTACTCGGATACCCATAATAATTCTAGAGCTAATACGTGTAACAAACCTCGACATCTGGAAGAGGCACATTTATTAAATAAAAGGTCGACACGGGCTTCACTCATTGCTCTGATGATTCATGATAACTCAACAGATCGCAAGGCCATCGTGCTGGCGTCGCATCATTCAAATTTTTACCCTATCAACTTTCGATGGTAGGATAGTTGCCTAGTGTTAGACCCTTGAATCCGAGTAATCAGCATAGGCATGGTGAGTCTTGCTCCATGCTCGAACGTACAAGTGTGGAGGACCACGCTAGCAAGGCAAAAATACATGAGTTAGATATGAAAACTAATGTGGGAGACTTGGTGAGAAATCAAGTTTTACACTTACAGTGGTGAGTTTTGCTGGTGAGTTGGGAACATTGTGAAGCAAGGGATGAAGCACACAAACAGACCCATAAGCCCACTTAAAGGGAAAGCGGCAGAGATGCCTCAAGCAAGCAACAACACATGGTGGTGCGAATATGTCTAATGATAGGAACACAGGGCAGAATCTGGGAACCCAGCTTGGCATGGATGGAAAGTCCAGCAAGCGAAGATATTGCACAAAGAAAGGATATGGCTATTGGCTAGAGGAGGATCAAAGTGATAGAAGGATAAGAAAGAGATGTCTATCCTAAAAGCCAAGGGAGATAAGGCTTGAAAAGAGTCCTGAATGGAAACCACCTCCTAAATCCTATCCAAACCAGTTGAAAGCGGATAAGAAGGCTTAGAGAAGACTCCAAAGGAGATGAGATCCTTGACTCAAGGAGAGTCCTTGCGGGAGAAGGATGTTATCCAAACTTTGAAGATAAGCCTCAATGAGATAAAGATTCGTGATCACGATTGGGTGGCCTATTCGAAAAATGTGGGATAACTCAAAGGGAGTGTTTGAGTAGGACGCTCCTCAACTAGTATAAAAAAGGGGCTTAGGTTCAGTTATAAGCACATTGAGTAATACAAACTCAATTATGTGGGTAGCTAAAGGCTTTGGGTGCTCTTAAAGAGAGACCCTTCTTTTGCAAAGAGTTCCTTTATTATCAATAAAGGTTGAGAAAGAGTTCTCGTAATATTGTCTTCTTACTTTGCTTTTGCACTATTGGCTCTTATTCTTCTTTTGGCACATGCTTAGAAAGTTGGGCTGGTTAGGTGGATGCATCTAGCACCATCACACTAGAGTTGCGCTGATCCCGCAACTGACGGTGTGACACCTACTATGGTGATGATGGGTAATGGAGAATTAGGGTTTGATTCCAGAGAGGGAGCTTGAGAAACGGCTACCACATCCAAGAAAGGCAGCAGGTGCGCAAATTACCCAATCCTGACACGGGGAGGTAGTGACAATAAATAACAACACCAGGCTCTTCGAGCTCGATAATTAGAATGAGTACAATCTAAATCCCTTAACGAGGATCCTTTGGAAGGCAAGTCTGGTGCCAGAAGCCACGATAATTCCAGCTCCAATAGTGTATATTTAAGTTGTTGCAGTTAAAAAGCTCGTAGTTGGACCTTGGCATGGGTTGGTTGATCCGCTTACGGTGTGCACTGGTTGGCTTGTGCCTACTGCCGGCGATGCATTCTTGGCCTTAATTGGTCGAGTCGTGCCTCTAGCGCTGCTACTTTGAAGAAATTAGAGTGCTCAAAGCAAGCCTACGCTCTGAATACATTAGCATGGGATAACATCATAAGATTTTGATCCTATTTTGTTAGCCTTCGGGATCGGAGTAATGATTAACAGGGACAGTCGAGGCGTTCGTATTTCATGGTCAAAGGTGAAATTCTTGGATTTATGAAAGACGAACAACTGCGAAAGCATTTGCCAAGGATGTTTTCATTAATGAAGAATGAAAGTTGGAGGTTCAAAGATGATCAAATACCGTCCTAGTTTGAACCATAAACGATGCCAAACAGGGATCAACGGATGCTGCTTTTAGGACTCCATTGGCACCTTATGAGAAATCAAGGTCTTTGGGTTTTGGGGGGAGTATGGTCACAAGATTGAAACTTAAAGGAATTGACGGAGGGGCACCACCAGGAGTGGAGCCTGCGGCTTAATTTGACTTAACACGAGGAAACTTACCAGGTCCAGACATAGTAAGGATTGACAAACTGAGAGCTCTTTCTTGATTCTATGGGTGATGGTACATGGCCGTTCTTAGTTGGTAGAGCGATTTGTCTGATTAATTCTGTTAACGAACAAGACCTCAGCCGGCTGACTAGCTACGTGGAGGTCACCCTCCATGGCCAGCTTCTTAGAGGGACTATTGCCACTTAGGCTAAGAAAGTTTGAGGCAATAATAGGTTTATGATGCCCTTAGATGTTCTGGGCCACACGGCGCACTACACTAATGTATTCAACGAGTTTATAGCCTTAGCCAACAAGCTTGGGTAATCTTTGAAATTTCATAGTGATGGGGATAGATCATTGCAATTGTTGGTCTTCAATGAGGAATTCCTAGTAAGCGTGAGTCATCAGCTTGCGTTGACCATGTCCCTGCCCTTTGTACACATCGCCCGTCACTCCTACCGATTGAATGGTCCAGTGAAGTGTTCTGATCGCGGTGACGTGGGTGGTTCATTGCTCGCGACATCGCGGGAAGTCCACTAAACCTTATCATTTAAAGGAAAGACAAGTCGTAACAAGGTTTTTGTAGGTGAACCTGTAGAAGGATCATTGTTGAAAACTCGCTCAGCAAAACGACCCACGAACACATTGTAAACACACTAGCAGGGTGGAGGGCTCTCGAGTCCCTTGTCCCTCCTCACGTGGCAAGGGTGCGTGGGCTCATGCCCAAGCCCCTCGTCACGTGCAACAACAAAACCCATAGCATGGGATACGCCAAGGAATTCGAATGAAAATGCACGCCCCCAGTCGTTTCGATCTCAGTGCGCGATCGGCGATCGTGTCATCCCTAAACGATGTCTAAAATGACTCTCAATAATGGATATCTTGGCTCTCACATCGATGAAGAATGTAGCAAAATGAGATACTTGGTATGAATTGCAAAATCCCATGAACCATCAAGTCTTTGAACGCAAGTTGCACCTGAAGCCATCAAGCCGAGGGCACGTTTGCCTTGGTGTCAAGCACTGTCGCTCCCAACCCCCTTGCATCCCTTCGGGGAGGGGAAAGATCATCGCGGGGCAAATGTTAGCCTCCAGTGCGCCTTCAACTATTGGTTGGCCTAAAATATAGCCTCGAGCTATGCCACGTCATGGCTTTGCTGTGGTAGAGAAAGTCTCATGCTCCCTCATGCGCGCATCGCTCGCTCGTGGCTCACGGACCAAACGATCAATCAATTAAGATGCGACCCCAGGTTAGGCTGGACCACCCACCGAGTTTAAGCATATCAATAAGCGGAGGAAAAGAAGTAAACAAGGATTCCCTTAATAACGGCGAGCGAACCGAGAAAAGCCTAACTTGAAAATCGTGCACCCGCGGTGCCCAAATTGTAGTCTCGAGAAGCATTCTTAGCGATGGATTGGGCACCAAGTCCCCTGGAAAAGGGTGCCGGAGAGGGTGAGAGCCCTGTCTCATCTGGACCCTATCGCACCATGAAGCACTATCGACGAGTCGGGTTGTTTGGGGATGCAGCCCCAATAGGGCGATAAATTCTGTCTAAGGCTAAATACGAGCTAGAGATAGATAGTGAACAAGTACCGCGAGGGAAAGATGAAAAGGTCTTTGAAAAGAGAGTCAAAGGGTGCTTGAAATTGTCGGGAGGGAAGCAGATGGGGGCCAGCGATGCACCTCGGTTGGATGTGGAATAGCCATGAGTCGATTTGCTGGTCGACTTGAGGTGCGAACCGACGTAGATCGTGACGACGGCCCAAGCCCGAGCCTTTGATACGCTCGCAGAGACGTCATCGTCGAGATCTTCGTTGGCAGCGCACTCCATCGTAGTGGTGCTTCGGCACCTGCGTGCTCCCGACGTCGGCCAGCAAGCTCCCCATTCGACTCGTCTTAAAACACAGACCAAGGAGTCTGACATGCGTACGAGTCAACGGGTGAGTAAACCTGTAAGGCGCAAGGAAGCTGATTGGTGTGATCCCTCGCAAGTGCACAGCTAACCGACCTCGATCCTTCAAGAAGGGTTCGAGTGCGAGCATGCCTGTCAGGACCCGAAAGATGGCGAACTATGTCTAAGCAAGGCAAAGCCAGAAGAAACTCTAGTGGAGACCCGCAGCGATATTGACGTGCAAATCGTTCGTCTAACTTGGAGATAGGGGCGAAAGACTAATTGAATCGTCTAGTAACTGGTTCCTTTCGAAGTTTCCCTCAGGATAGCAGGAGCTCGGATGCGAGTTTTATAGGGTAAAGCCAATGATTAAAGGCATCAGGGGTGCAACAGCCTCGATCTATTCTCAAAATTTAAATAGGTAGTACGGGTCGATGCCTCATTGAGCCATCCCATGGAATCGAGAGCTCCAAGTGGGCCATTTTTGGTAAGCAGAACTGGCGATGCGGGATGAACCAAAAGCTGGCTTATGGTGCCCAACTGCGCGCTAACCTATAACCCACAAAGGGTGTTAGTCGATTAAGACAGCAGGATGGTGGTCATGAAAGTGAAAATCCACTAAGGAGTGCGTAACAACTCACTTACCAAATTAACTAGCCTCGAAAATGGATGGTGCCGAAGCGCGCGACCTATACCCAACCATTAGGGCAAGGGCTAAGCCCTAATGAGTAGAAGGGTGCGGTGGTCGTCGTCAAACTCAGGGCATGAGCCCGAGCGGAGAGACCATCAGTGCAGATCTTAGTGGTAGTAGCAAATAATCAAATGATAACTTTGAAGGCCAAAGA
>JAJFZO010000229.1:5935000-5942500 GCA_021397835.1 Moringa oleifera
GGGCGCCTATGGCGAGCCACCCCCTCGCCCCAGCCCCTCGACACGGTGCCCAGCGAGCGAGCAAGGGGAGCTGCGTCACACGGATCCTGGGCACGAGAAGCATGCCTCGACAGCCCCTAGCATGAACAACATGGGTGGCTTGCCCAGTGTGCAGCAGCGGTGGGCGCACCAGCCAAGCCATGCGCGCCCATCGCGAACCAGCCCCTTTGTCCTTGCCCTTTCACATGGTGCCCAGTGAGCGAGCCAAGGAAGCCACGTCGCATGGACCCTAGGTGTAGGAGGCATGCCTCGATGGCCCCCAACAGGCACGGCATTGGCAGCTTGCCCAGCGTGCAGCAGCGGTGGGCACGCCAGCCAGGCCACTAGCGCCCATCACTTGCGAGCCCCCCCGTCCCTAACCCTCGACATGGTGCCCCGTGAGCGAGCCAGGGGAGCCATGACGCACGAACCCTAGGCACTGGTGGCATGCCTAGGTAACTCCTAGTAGGCACGGTATGGGCTCTGCTTGCGCAGTGTGTGGTAGCAGCGGGCGTACAAGCCAGGCCACTAGCACCCATCGCGAGCAAGCACACTCATCCCTGCCCCTCGACATGGTGCCGCATCACACGAACCCTGGGCACGGAAGGCATCCTTTGGCAGCCCTCAGCAGGCACAGCATGCGCCGCTTGCCCAGTGTGCGGCAACGATGGGCGCATAAGCTAGGCCACGGGCGCCAATCATGATCCAGCCCCCTCGTCCCTACCCCTCAACATGGTCCCCTGGCTCGCTCGCTGGACACTACATCAAGTGTTGGAGATGAGGGGCTGGTTAGTGATGAGCACCACCGGCTTGGCTGGCGCGCCCACAGTTGTCGCACATTGGGCACTTGGCCATGCCATGCTTGCTGGGGACTTCTAAGGCATGCCTCCTGTGCCCAGGGTATATGCGACACAGATTCCCTAGCTCACTCGCTAGGCACTATGTTGAGGTTCAAGGATGAAGGAGTGGGCTCACGATATGCCCCACTAGTGTGGCTGACGCGTTCACCGTGGTTGTACATTGGGAACTTGGCCCATGCCGTGCCTGCTAAAGGCTGCCGAGGCATGCCTCCTAAGCCCAAGGTCCGTGCAACTTGGCTCCCCTGGCTCGCTCGCTGAGCACCATATCGAGGGGCAGGGACGAGGGGGTTAGCTAGCGATGGGCGCCCGTGGTCTGGCTTGCGCACCCACCGCTATAGCACAATAGGCAAGCAACCCATGCCGTGCCTACTGTGGGCTGCCGAGGAATGCCTCCCATGCCTAGGGTCTGTGTAATATGGCTTCCCTGGCTCACACGTTGGGCACCATGTCGAGGGGCAGGGATGAGGGGCCTGGCTGGCGATGGGCACCCGTGGCCTGCCTAGCCCGCCCACCGCTGCAGACCACTGGGCACGTAGCCCATGCTATGCCTGCTGGGGCTGCCGAGGCATGCCTCCCATTTCTAGGGTTTGTGCAACGCTGCTTCCCTGGCTCGCACGTTGGGCACCATGTCGCACCTCTAACCACACCATGGCTGCCCTCAAGGTCCATCATAGCCAGGGGACATGGCCAAGCCCAGCTTGCCCATGAAATCAATGCCCACAGCATGTGTCGAGCCTCACAGCATGCTCGCTGCTAGCTCGTGTAGGGCAGCCTTGGCAAGGCTGGCGCCGTGCCTACTGGGGACTACTATGGCACCCTTGGCTCTGATGCTGGGTAGTAAGTCGAGGGGCAGGGACGAGGGGAATGGCTCGCAATGGTTGTCTATCGCCAGGCTAGCACGCCCACCGCTACTGAAATGCTGGGTAAACAGCCCATGCTGTGCCTGCTGGGGGCTGCTGAGGCGTGCCTCCCGTGCCCAGGGTTCATGCGACGTGGCTCCCCTGGCTCGCTCACTGGGCACCATGTCGAGGGATAGGGACGATGGGGCTGGCTCGCGATGAGTGCCCATGGTCGGGCTGGCGCGCCCATCGCTACCGCACGCTAGGCAAGTAGCTCATGTCCTGCCTGCTGGGGGCTTCCAAGGCGTGCCTCCCATGGCCAGTGTCTGTGCAACACGGCTCCCCTAGCTCACTCGCTGGGCACTATGTCGAGGGGCCGGCTCGTGATTGGCGACCGTTGACTCGCTGGCGTGCCCACCACTACGGCACACTAGGCAAGCAGCCCATGTCGTGCTTGCTAGGGGCTTCCGTGGTGTGCCTCTTGTGCCAAGGGTCTATGCGATGTGGCTCCTCTAGCTCGCTCGCTGGGAATTATGTCAAAGGACTGGCTCGCGGTGGGCTCCCGTGGCCTGGCTGGCGCGCCCCCCGCTGTCGCACGTTGGGCAAGAAGCCTATGCCGTGCCCATGGCCCGTGCAACGCGGCTCCCCTGGCTCGCTGGCTTGGCACTATCTCGAGGGGCAGGGACGAGGGGGCTGGTTCGTTATGGGCTCCCATGGCCTGGTTAACGCGCACTCAATTGCCGCATGCTAGGTAAGCAGCCCAAGCCGTTCCTGGTAAGGGCTGCCGAGGCTTGCCTGCCTTGCCCAGGGTCTGTGCGACGTGGCTCCCCTAGCTCGCTCGATGAGCACTATGTCAACGGGCAGGGATGAGGGGGCTAGCTCGTGATGGGCGTCCGTGGCCTGGCTAACGTGCCCACTGCTGCCGCACATTGGGCAAGCTACCCATGCCATTCTTGCTTGGGGCTATCGAGGCGTACCACTCATGCCCAGGGTCTGTGCAACTTGGATCCCTTGGCTTGCTCGCTGGGCACTATGTCGACTGGCTGGCTCGTGATGGGCACCCATGGCTTGGCTGGCGTGCCCACCGCTGCCGAAAATTGGGCAAGCTGCCCATGCCATGTCTGGTAGGGGCTGCCAAGGCTTGCCTGCCTTGCCCAAGGTCTATGCGACGTGGCTCCCCTGGCTCTGACAGGGACAAGGGGGCTAGCTCACGATGGGCACCTGTGGCCTAGGGCCTGTCGAAGGACAGGGACAAGGGTGCTGGCACGCGATGGGGGCCCGTGGCCTTGCTGGTGTGCCCACCTCTGCCGCACGCTGGGCAAGTAGCCCATGCCGTGCCTACTGGGGGCTGTTGAGGCATGCCCCCCGTGCACGGGGTCTGTGCAATGTGGCTCCCCTAGCTCACTCGCTGGGCAGTAAGTCAAGGGGCAAGGACGAGGAGCTTGGCTCGCGATGGGCGCCCGCGGCTTGGCTGGCGCGGCCACCGCTGCCGAAAGCTGGGCAAGCAGCCCATGTCGTGCCTACTGGTGGCAGCCGAGTCATGCCTCCCATGCCCAGGGTTTGTGCGACGCGGCTCCCCTGGCTCACTTGCTTGGCACCATGTCAAGGGGCAGGGACAAGGGGACTGGCTCGCGATGGGCTTCCGTGGCAAGGTTGGCGTGCCCACTGCTACCGCACGTTGAGCAAGTAGCCCATGTTGTCCTTGCTGGTGGCTGCCGAGGCATGCGTCCCATGCCCAGGGTCCATGCGACGTGGCTCCCTTGGTTCACTCGCTGGGCACTACGTCGAGGGACAGGGACGACAAGGCTAGCTCGCGATAGGCGCCAGTGGCCAGGCTGGCACGCCCACCGCTGCCGCACGCTAGGCACTTGGCCTACGCCATGCCTACTAGGGGCTGCCAGTGTGTGTCTCCTGCCCCCAGGGCCCTTGGAATGCACCTCCCCTGGCTCGCTCACCAGGTAGTAAGTTGAGGGGCAGGGAGGAGGGGGTTGGCTCGTAATGGGCGACTGTGGCCTGGCTAGAGCGCCCACAGTTGTCGCACACTTGGCAAGAAGCCAATACCGTTGCTACTGGGGGCTGCCGGGGCATGCCTGCTATGCCCAGGTTCCATGCGATGTGGCTCCCCTGGCTCACTCGCTGGGCGTTATGTCAAGGGGTAGGGACAAGAGAGCTGGCTAGCGATGGGCGCACGTGGCCTGGTTGGCACGTCCATTGCTGCCGCACGCTAGGCAAGTAGCACATGCAATGCCTACTGAGGGCTACCGAGGCATGCCTCCCTTGCCTAGGGTCCATACAATGTGGCTCCCCTGGCTCGCTCGCTTGGCACCATGTGAGTTTCAGTGACGATGGGGCTGGCTCGCAATGGGCGACTGTGGCCTGGCTGGCGTGCCTGCAGTTGCCGCACGCTGAGCTAGAAGCCAATTTCATTGTTGTTGGGGGCTACCGAGGCATTACTGCTATGCCCAGGGTCCATGCGATGCGGCTGCCCTGGCTCGCTCGCTGGGTGCTATGTTGAGGTGCAGGGACGAGGGGCTTGGCTCGCGATGGGCGCCTGTGGCTTGGCTAGCGCGGCCACTACTGCCGAAAGCTGGGCAAGCAGCCCATGCTGTGCCTACTGGTGGCAGCTGAGTCATGCCTCCCATGCCCAGGGTTTGTGCGACGCGGCTCCCCTGGCTCACTCGCTTGGCACCATGTCAAGGGGTAGGGACAAGGGGACTGGCTCGCGATGGGCTTCCGTGGCTAAGCTGGCATGCCCACTGCTACCGCACGTTGGGCAAGCAACCCATGTTGTCCTTGCTGGGGGCTGCCGAGGCATGCGTCCCATGCCCAAGGTCCGTGAGACGTGGCTCCCTTGGCTCACTTGCTGGGCACTACGTCGAGGGACAGGGGCGACAGGGCTAGCTCGCGATAGGAGCCAGTGCCAAGGCTGGCACGCCCACCGCTACCGCACGCTGGGCACTTGGCCTATGCCGGGCATACTAGGGGCTGCCAATGTGTGTTTCTTGCCTCCAGGGCCCTTGGAATGCGCCTCCCCTGGCTCGCTCACCGGGTAGTAAGTTGGGGGGTAGGGAGGAGGGGGTTGGCTCGTAATGGGCGACTGTGGCCTGGCTAGAGGGCCTACAGTTGTCGCACACTTGGCAAGAAGCCAATGCCGTTGCTGCTGGGGGCTGCCGGGGCATGCCTACTATGCCCAGGTTCCATGCGATGTGGCTCCCCTGGCTCGCTCACTGGGCGTTATGTCGAGGGGTAGGGACAAGAGAGCTGGCTAGCGATGGGCGCTCGTGGCCTGGTTGGCACGTCCATTGCTGCCGCACGCTAGGCAAGTAGCACATGCAATGCCTATTGGGGGCTACCGAGGCTTGCCTCCCTTGCCTAGGGTCCATACAATGTGGCTCCCCTGGCTCGCTTGCTTAGCACCATGTGAGTTTCAGTGACGATGGGGCTGGCTCGCAATGGGCGACTGTGGCCTGGCTGGCGTGCCTGCAGTTGCCGCACGCTGGGCTAGAAGCCAATTCCATTGCTGTTGGGGGCTGCCGAGGCATGCCTGCTATGCCCAGGGTCCATGCGATGCGGCTACCCTGGCTCGCTCGCTGGGTGCTATGTTGAGGTGCAGGGACGAGGGGCCTGGCTCGCGATGGGCGCCTGTGGCTTGGCTAGCGTGGCCACTACTGCCGAAAGCTGGGCAAGCAGCCCATGCTGTGCCTACTGGTGGCAGCCGAGTCATGCCTCCCATGCCCAGGGTTTGTGCGATGCGGCTCCCCTGGCTCACTCGCTTGGCACCATGTCAAGGGGTAGGGACAAGGGGACTGGCTCGCGATGGGCTTTCGTGGCTAAGCTGGCACGCCCACCGCTACCGCACGCTGGGCACTTGGCCTATGCCGGGCATAGTAGGGGCTGCCAATGTGTGTTTCCTGCCCCCAGGGCCCTTGGAATGCGCCTCCCCTGGCTCGCTCACCGGGTAGTAAGTTGAGGGGCAGGGAGGAGGGGGTTGGCTCGTAATGGGCGACTGTGGCCTGGCTAGAGCGCCCACAGTTGTGGCACACTTGGCAAGAAGCCAATGCCGTTGCTGCTGGGGGCTGCCGGGGCATGCCTGCTATGCCCAGGTTCCATGCGATGTGGCTCCCCTGGCTCGCTCGCTGGGCGTTATGTCAAGGGGTAGGGACAAGAGAGCTGGCTAGCGATGGGCGCTCGTGGTCTGGTTGGCACGTCCATTGCTGCCGCACGCTAGGCAAGTAGCACATGCAATGCCTACTGGGGGCTACCGAGGCATGCCTCCCTTGCCTAGGGTCCATACAATGTGGCTCCCCTGGCTCACTCGCTTGGCACCAAGTGAGTTTCAGTGACGATGGGGCTGGCTCGCAATGGGCGACTGTGGCCTGGCTGGCGTGCCTGCAGTTGCCGCACGCTGGGCTAGAAGCCAATTCCATTGCTGTTGGGGGCTGCCGAGGCATGCCTGCTATGCCCAGGGTCCATGCGATGCGGCTACCCTGGCTCGCTCGCTGGGTGCTATGTTGAGGTGCAGGGACGAGGGTGCCTGTGGCTTGGCTAGCGTGGCCACTACTGCCGAAAGCTGGGCAAGCAGCCTATGCTGTGCCTACTGGTGGCAGCCGAGTCATGCCTCCCATGCCGAGGGTTTTTGCGATGTAGCTCCCCTAGCTCACTCGCTTGGCACCATGTCAAGGGTTGGGACAAGGGGACTGGCTCGCGATGGGCTTCCGTGGCTAGGCTGGCATGCCCACTGCTACCGCACGTTGGGCAAGCAACCTATGTTTTCCTTGCTGGGGGCTGCCAAGGCATGCGTCCTGTGCCCAAGGTCCGTGCGACGTGGCTCCCTTGGCTCACTTGCTGGGCACTACGTCGAGGGACAGGGACGACAGGGCTAGCTCGCGATAGGCGCCAGTGGCCAGGCTGGCACGCCCACCGCTGCCGCACGCTGGGCACTTGGCCTATGCCGGGCATACTAGGGCCTGCCAATGTGTGTCTCCTGCCCCCAGGGCCCTTGGAATGCGCCTCCCCTGGCTCGCTCACCGGGTAGTAAGTTGAGGGGCAGGGAGGAGGGGGTTGGCTCGTAATGGGCGACTGTGGCCTGGCTAAAGCGCCCACAACTGTCACACGCTTGGAAAGAAGCCAATGCCATTGCTGCTGGGGGCTGCCGAGGCATGCCTGCTATGCCCAGGGTCCATGTGATGTGGCTCCCCTGGCTCGCTCGCTGGGTGCTATATCGAAGTTGGAGAACGAGGGGGCTGGCTCGTCATAGGCTCCTGTGGCCTGGCTAGCCCGCCCACCACTGCTGCATGCTAGGCAGTTGGCCGATGCCGTGCCTGCTTGGGCCTTCCAAGGCATGCCCCTCATGCCTAGTGTCCATGGGATGCAGCTCCGCTAGCTCGCTCGCTGGGCAGTAAGTCAAGGGGCAGGGACAAGGGGGTTGGGTCGCAATGGGCGCCCGTGGCCTGGTTGGCGTGCCCGCCGCTACTGCACGCTGGGCAAGCAGCCCATGCAATGCCTGCTGGGGGCTGCCGAGGCATGCCTCCCTTGCCCAGGGTCGATACAATACGGCTCCCCTAGCTCGCTCGTTGGGCACCATGTCGAGTGTCAAGGACAAGGGGGCTGGCCAGCGATGGGTGCCAGTGGCCTGGTTGGCTACCCACCATTGCCGTACACTAGGTGCTGCCTAGGCATGCCTCCGGTGCCCAGTGTCTATGTGACACAGCTCCCCTGACTCGCTCACTGGGCAGTACTTTACCATGGACAGCATCGAGGGACAAGTTTTTGTTAGATATATA